>CATIWF010117635.1:0-52889 GCA_949630135.1 Balakata baccata
ACTTGGATCACTGATATGCTTGTCCAACAACATCGTCTCCATTATTTATTGTTTGTACTCTTTGATCTAAATTTTCTAGTAGAATAGGGTGTTTTTTTTCCAATCCAGGAAGTGGGTTATTTCTTTTCAAAACTATGTTCCCGTTTATTCAGTTTATATATTAATAGACTGATATTAATTTTATTTGTATTAGATATGATTTTAAAAGACAATAAAATACTGTAGGATTAAGCGTTTATCATTAGACCAAAAGCAATTGCCTGTGACAAAAGCATAATTTTATTTTTTTAAACCCAAAGTAGATTCTTATAGGACACCCCTCACCATTCACCACGGCAGTGCAGAGTTCCACTACTGAGCAGTGGACGAATATGAGAGGTTTTGCAAGGTACATGAGTACCTCAATAGGTTGGACTGTCAAGTATTGATGTCGCAGCCATACAGGACAAAGAATCTCTAAAGGCAATCGCGGATTCCATAATCCAACAATCTCCCTCAGTGATACCTAGGGAATTCTACGATCTCACTCTGATACCAATTATAGGATCAATCGTTTACTACCGTGTCGAAAGCAATTGCTTGTGACAGAGACACAACTTTATTTTCTTAAACCCGAGGTGAATTCCTGTAGAGCACCTACCACACTTCACCACAGCAGCGCAAAATTCCACTACTGAAATGTGGACAGACATGAAGCATTTTACAAGTCATATGAGTATCTCAGCAGATTGAGCTGTTCAGTACTGATATCACGGCCATACGCGACAACAAATTTCTAAGAACGATAGGAGACCCTATAATCCAACCATTCTACAAAAATAGAATTCAAATTTGAAATTTTAAATTAAACAGTAAAAGTTTCGTGTAAATATGTTGGATAGAAGTGCCTTGTTTTTTATATAATGAGAAAGAATGCCAAACTACTGTGGGGTCCGACGGAAATATGGGACGGTGGCCCTACAAATCCCCCCACTAAACACCACTAATTACACACTAACCGTCATAAGTGATGCTTTGGTGGATCCTATCTTCTAAATCCTAATGAGAATGGACCCTTATAAATTCTTGAAGAAATTTCATATTTTACTTATATTTAATTTTTTATTTAAAAACAGCTAAAAATATTTTTTATTATTTTTATTAAAATGTATTTTTTATTATTACTATTTTTTTTATTTTTGAATTTCAAAATAATTATTTTATCATTTTGAATTTTAATATATTTAAAATTTTAAAAGTTAAAAAAAAATTTACTTTATAAGTATATTTAAAATTTAATTGATGTTTTTTGGTAATTACAATAAATTTCCCTTTCTTTTTCCCCCCTCTTCCTGCCTTCATTATTTACTGTTTTATTGCTATTAAAGTGTGTAATTTATAGTCACACACAGATATACTAATGGAAAATATTAATAATTATAGAGACAGATTTGTGAAAAATTTCATGTCAATAATAATGTATTTTATGTATAAAACTGTTCTTAATTTCTGTATATAGAAAAATGGTTGGTTTAATAATATCTTTTTGAATAAAATTTAGGGCAATGTTTGGTTTAATTATATTTGAGGTAATATGTAATTGATAACTAGTAGGTGAGAGCTAACAGTTAATTAACAAAATTACACACGTTTAGTAAAAATATGCTTATTGTTGTTTATATTTTAAATGGCCATTAAAGATGTTATTTATTTTTAATATAATTTATACTCAGTCTATTAGATAATATGCATAAAAATTAAAATATATTTTTAATATTTATATACTCTTATCATATAAAAATGGATATTATTACTAGTTTAACCATTATCTATAATATAATTCATTTATTTGTAATTATAAATAATTTATTGGTTAAAAAATTAATTTGAACAAATAAGTGTTCTATAGTTAATATAGGCCTTGATTCAATGATTCTAGAGAAATTTACACAGAACACTCATTTTTCAAAGATTTTTTCAATTTTACCTATAAAATTTCTATGTTTTTATTTCAGGTTTCTGTATTTTCATTTTTATAGATTTTTTTTTTTTAAATTTTAGATTTTACTGTATATTTAACACATTTTTCATTTAATTGAGACAAAAATTGTTATTTTTTACGTTTTAAACATGAATTAAGAATTTTATTAATTTGCATAGTCACTATTTGGCTTTATACATGCATTTATTTATTTTTAATTATTATTTAATTAACTTAATTAGCAAAAAAAATGAAAGTTTGAATTTAATTAACTTAATTACCAAAGTACACATTGGACAAACCTTAATTACAAAAATATATGTAAACTTGTATTTAATTAACTTAATTAAAGTTATTTACTTTGATAACTTTGGGTAGATCTTTGATAATTTTTAGTTGAGAGATTGATTTAATGTAGAATAAACTTTAGGTAAATATTGAATAAATATTGGGTAAATTTTAGGTAAACATTATGTAACTTCAACTTTGATAAATTTTTTTGTAAACATATTGGATAAATATTATTGAGTATAACTTAAATAAATTTTAAGTAATTTTTTATAAACCTTTTGTATCTTTAATTTTCATTAAATTTGTAGTAAATTTTAGGTAAATATGAGGTAAACATTGGGTAAATCTTGAATAAATCTTATAACTTTAACTTTCATTAATGTTCTAGTAAACATTGGATAAATTTTAGGTATAACTTGAGAAAATCCAAAGTAAATCTATGATAATGCTCATCAAAAAAAATAAATATTTGATAAACATTTTATAACTTCAATTTTATTAATTTTGTGGTAAATATTAGATGAACCTCAAGTAAAATTTGGGTAAACCTTGATAAATATTAAGTAAATTATGTGTAACTTCAACTTTTATTAATTTTCTGGTAAATATTTGATAAATATTGAATATAACTTGAGTAAACTTTAAGTAAATTTTTAATAAACCTTTATAACTTTAATTTTCATTAATTTTGAGGTAAACTTTCGATAAATTTCGGGTAAACCTCTAGTAAACTTTAGTAATTTTTAGATAAATTTTAGTAAATTTTGAGTAGATATAGTATAACTTCAATTTTTATTAATTTTCTTATAAATATTGGGTAAACCTTTATTTTAATATTTTTGAAAAAAAAAATTAAAGGATTGTGTTTTTGTAAATGTTTACTTTTTTTTTTTCCATTTTTGTAAAATTCTCATGATTCTAACCTAATATAGGTTTAAGATTAGGCCTTTTTAATTGTTATTAGGGCTATTGGACCCAGTTTAATCCATTTGGGTTTTTCCTTTTTATTTCATCTACATTTGGGTCTTTAGGCCCAGAAAGGAATAAAATTCTTTAACTTTAATCATATTTTCCTTTTATATTAGTTAAAAGTTAATTAAATAAATTTTATGTTATTTTTAATATTATTTTAACATTTTCATAATACTAGATTTCTACTAACGTAATTTACATGTGATTATTAGATATTGGACTCGTCATTAATCACTATTTGACTTTTTTTTATTAATTTGTTTCATTTTATTATAGTATTTTATTCATAGTTAATTACATGAATTCATGTTTATCTCAAATTCTATTGAATCACTAATTTATCCAATACTAAGAGTCATATATAAAATAGAGGTAGTACGTATTTTACGGTTTTTCATTAATGTGCATTGTAAGTTATTATAAGATATTGTACTCCTATTATAACTCATGTGAATATTATTAATTTGTCAATTATTAAGAGTCATATAAAATAAAGTTAGTAAATATTTTAGATTCATTTTATATATATCATTATTTCCAATCATATATGTGCGATTCATGTAATTTTAATAATCGAATTTATTATTATTAAATAAATAATAATTATAAGTGCAAATTAATTTTAGTTACTAATGTTTGTTAATTATATTTGATTTTTATATTTTGCGATAAAAGTAAATTATATTATGTTATGGATGTAAATTTTAAAAATCAAAAGGCAATTCCAAACACTAGTTTGGTCCTTCACCTTTGTTGATTCGGAATACAAATTTACCTTTGAGATTGTAAAAGTAAGAGTACAGAATGGGCTTCGCTTTGAACTCTGAAGGCAATGCAATGCAATGCTTCTCATAATACAAAATTCTCAGCAGAAAAATCAATATGTGCATTCATAAATTTCCTCATGCATGTGCTCTGTGCTCCGGCCCCATGTGTCAGACTTGCAGTGGCGCAGCCGGCGAACCCTTTTCACATTGATTTTCTTTTCTGGAACAAAGTTTCCCGTTAAAGTGTTTGATTTAAAAACACAAATACCCCAATTTAGTTTTCGAGATTTTATACAAGAAAAATGCTCTGCTGGCGAAATGGCAAACTGTATATTTACATTAATTTTCAAACAACATTTTCATCAAAATCATTGAAATTCCACGATTTCTTCTACTACTTGCTCCACGAGTATGTCGAGAATTTGTTGCCCCAAATACAAACAGATCTCTTCAGAACTTTCGAATTGTAACACATTCTCTGCCACCCATTTTGTCTCTTTAATGTCTTCCTCTGTCAACCTGCACAGCTTTTTTACTACTTGTATGTAATCCCTTGCTATCGATATGTTGTTCGACTTGTTGGTTCTTAGGGAAGATTTCTTTTCCGCTAATTAAATAAAATTGACAAGTGAATGTTAATTGGATTGCAAATGAAGAGAAAATTCTGAAAATTTATGAAATCAAATTAACTAACCTGACAATGGCGTTTGATGATGAATTGGGCACTCATCAATAACAGAAACTGGGCTTGAATCTTGTGAGATGCGATCATATTGATTCTTGATTTTTTTCATCAACTTGGATTCCACTTGCACTTCCTTCTGATTGATGGGCTTCACCGGATTTTTGGCCCTCTTCACTGTTACTCTATCCTTTTTACGAGGGGAAACAAATCCTGATGAAGCTTCACCTCCTTTACAACTACCAAATCTTGAATATTGTTCATCATTAGTAAACTTCCTTGGCTCATCTTTCAACTTATGGGTTCTTCGATTCTTCTTCTCCTTCTTCATCATGGTCTTGTTTTTCTCTTCTCTCTTCGGCTTTATGTCTTCAAGACCCACATGAGATTTCCTCAAATTGGATCCATTTTTCTTACATTTCTCTATATCATCGAGGTAAAGAAGCAAGAAATCGTTCCCATTTTCATGGTTGAACCGAGTGGGCACCTCACGAAACGAGACAGAAGTCCTCATTCGACGATGCTGCTGTTGTGTTTGTGCTAAATCAAACTCGAGCAAATAATCCATAAAATTAACAGACCTACTACGGGTAACTAAATCCGGTGTAGTTCCAGCTTTAGGAACCCAGTTAGAAATGGGCAACGAATCTAACCCCATCAATCTAGCTACTACACCAGGAGTAGTGGTAAGCACAGGAGCTTCTTCAACCTTCAAATTCACCATTGAATCTTTCTTTACATGATCAAACTGATCAACTGCCATGGGCTGTGGGATGATCTGATCATCTGATGATGGGTGTGTTTGGAGACTTCCTCTGCACAGAAGCAAGCGGGCAATGCCTGAAAAGCACCCACCACCGTTGCTGCTTGACTGTGTCATAGTTTGGCTTTAGCTGGGTGAGAACTGAGAAGGAATTGAAAACAGAGATTTGAAGACTAAAGAGAAAGAACTGTTGAGCTTGTATTAATTATAGGGGGAAATGTGAGACAAGGAATTAAACAAAAAGAAAAAAAAAAAAAAAAAAGGGGAGCAAAAACAATAGTAGATAGGCAAGAAGAGGACATGAGAAAAGGAAAAAAAAATTAAAAATGGGGGAGAGAGAGGCGGGCTCTGGATTTGGATTCAAATGCTACTTTTTGATGGACATGAGATGTAAAAGCAGGAATAAGGTGGCTCTCTACCTCATGAGTTTGGTCGTTGAATTCACACTCTAAAAGAAACAAAAATACATTGGCATCCATCCCACCTTGTAATCTGATCGGATCCAATCATAAACTGTAGATATTTTTGATATATTTAGTTTAATATGCTACTTATAATTTAATCCAATTGCTTCGTGATATATATTTAATTATTTTATTTTTATTATTTAATATATATATATATATTATTTTACTATTAGATTAATATATAATATGATAAATTGAGTATTTCTACTTAATCTGATTTAACCTACGGACATTTTACCTACTTATTAAAATCTGATATGGAAACAAAATCATTCAGTGAAAATTTGTGACCTATATAATACAATTTATGTGCAAGTAGAAATATTTTTGGTAAAGTGTCATAAGAATTTTTCTTGAAATGATTCAATAAATAATTTTAAGTAGGGAGAAATTAATTGGCAAAAATGTTGGGATGTTGAGGTATCCCCATCTTCAGTGGTACAAAGGAGAGTTGAAAATTCCACTGAAAAAGACAGAAATTTGTATTTTCATTGAATTTTGAGGCCGTATTTGTTGACCTTTTATTATTCCCTTTCTCAGGGCTTGGACCACCGACTCGTACTCGTACTATCTGCCACTATTCCAAGTTTGTTTCAGCCACGGATTAAAATAGTTTTATTATGAATTTGAAATTGTTTTGTTTAATTATAAAATTTATAATTTGGTAATATAATTTTTTTATATTTATATTTAGTTTAATGACTGTAATTTATAAATTTAATAATTAATAATTAATTTTATTTTTTATTAAATATTAATAATTTATTATTAATTAAATATATATAATCAATTTTACTGTATATTTAAAAATTTTAAAAATAAAATTGGTTATTTTAAGAGTTAAAAAATAAAATTATTACATATTATAGTATTTAATAACATTGTTAAAAAATATATTTTATTAATAATTTAATACATATTAATATTATATTATGCATAATA
This sequence comes from Balakata baccata, assembly GCA_949630135.1. NCBI lineage: Eukaryota > Viridiplantae > Streptophyta > Magnoliopsida > Malpighiales > Euphorbiaceae > Balakata > Balakata baccata. Next base: position 6,845 of record CATIWF010117635.1, read on the forward strand.
ATAATAGCGATTAATTGAAATTAAAAGAAAAATTATTTTTACTTTTTTATGATTAATGTTGGTTTTTGGAATATTATTAATTTATTAGCGACAATTTTGGAATAAAAAAAATTAGTAACAATTCCTTATTGATCAAAATCTATGTATTTTAAACTTTTCCACTTAGTTTGAAAAATCAAACCATTCAAAAAAAAAAATTTTGATAGATGATAAATTTTCCAAAATATATAGATTTTAACATTTTTTAAGTAGATAAATGATGAATTTAGATTTGACATAAATTCATGGATTGTTCAAAATTCTTTATTTGAAATTTTTTAATCAAAACATAATCTTAATGTTTTAGCTTTGGGCTTTATTTTAATTGAATCTAGGGGATTTTACATGAAATACCAAGTATTAATCTTTTTTTTCAAAATTACTACTATTTTTATTTTTTTATTTTTACCAAATTTCTTTTCATTTATACCTATTTTTTAATTTTACCTATTTTTTTCATCTTCTTCTTTGTTCTTTCTTGGTTCTGATTCAATCCTAAATCCACCATCAGCTACTTCTCTTCAATATCACCGATAGTTAAAAATTATTGATAAGCCACTGGAAATTTTCTCATACGCTCGCCGCTAGCCACCTCATTCTTTCTTTTTATATTTCTTCGTTTCTTTCTCACAAGCAAAATTGCAAAATAAGAACTCATCTCTATTGTTATCTCTCGCATTCTATAATGAGCTCGCTCTTTCCTCTCAATGGACTTACAATATCCAATTGTTTGTTAGGACAAGTCGGTGATCAATGATTTCCATAACTTTAGAATTTCCAATCCCTATCGATGGTACACATAAATTGCACAAGAAAGAGAGGCTGTGTGATTTGGAGGGAAATTAGTCAAAGATGGCACCATCGGTGATCAATGATTTCCATAACTTTAGAATGTCCAATCCCTATCGATGGTACACCTAAATTACACAAGAAAGAGAGGCTGTGTGATTTGGAGAGAAATTAGTCAAAGATGGCACCACCACCATCCAATTCTTCACATTTTCTAAAATTGTGATTCAGATATACAATTTAGATACTAAGAAGAAGATGAAGAAGGACTATAAGCACAATAAATGGAAAAAATCGAAGTTGTATAATTAGGTTGAGATATTTATTGAAGATTGATGGATCTGGTAAAATGTATGCATTTATTTATTAATCATCAATTATCTTTTATTCTTTAAAAATATACCCAAGGCATGATTAAGGTATATCGGACTTTATAATTTTTGTTTACAATTGTTTTAGTCTGAAGATATCTCCGATATATATCCAAGGTATACTGGACTTTTTAGACTGTTATTCATATGCCGAAGGTATTCCCAAGATATACCTAAGGTATACTAGACTTATAGCATATGTTCACAAGCTATTTTACCCCAAAGATATCCCTAATATATACCAAATGTATTCCTAAGGCATACCAGACTTTATAGATTGTTGTCCATATGTTGAAGGTATTCCCAAGATATACCCAAAGTATACCAAACGTTATAGCCTTTGTTCACAAATATTTTAAGCCGAATGTATCCCCAATATATACTCTAGGTATACACAGTGTATACCGGACTTTTATAGCATTTGTTTACAATTGTCTTCGAACGAAGGTATTCCAAAATATACTCAAAATATGTCCAAGGTATACTGAACTTTATAATATTTGTTCACAACTGTTTTAAGTTAAAAGTATATTCGAAATATACTCAAGGTATACAGGAGGTGCTAGTATAATTATAGAAAGTATTTTTTCATAAAATTGAAAAAAAACATTGAAGAGAGGTAAAATTGTAATTATTATTATTATTATTTTTTTTTGGTATTTATGAAAAGTTCCCTTGAATCTATGTGTTTCAACTCAGCTAAATCTTGAATTTATATTAGGAAAATTTTTAAAAACACAAAAAGTATCTAAAATATTGCAAAAATATATGTATTTTAAAATTTTTTCAAAAATAACAAAAGTACTTAAAAATAATATAAAAATATTTACAATTAAAAGTTTATCCAAAGTATACTAAAAGTATATCTAAAGTTTACTACTAGAGATTTATTTAATGTTTATCCAATATCTACAAAAAATTTACCGGAAAATTAGTAAAAGTTGAAGTTATATAAGATTTACCTAAAATTTATCAGAGATTTATTCAATATTTACTTAAGATATATCCAAAGTTTATCGAAAAATTAGTAAAAATTGAAGTTATACAAGATTTACTAAATGTTTATCTAACATTTATCTAAAGTTTACAAGAGATCTATCCAAGATTTAATGAATAATTAGTTAAAATTGAAATTACCCAAAATTTACCAGAAATCTATCAAGATTTACAAAAAAATTTATCCAAATTTATCCTACATCTACCAAAGAGAAAAATGGTTCACCAGTAGGCAATGCGACTTATATGAATTTAGATTTGAATAAGTACTTACTATCGATTAACAAATCAATATAAATAATAACTGAAGGATGAGTGGGCAATGAGAAGAGAGTTGATATAAGTGGGTAATTAAATAATAGTATTAACGATGTGTTAGAAAGAGTTCACCAGTAAGAAGCAACCGCGAACCCTAAATTTAGAAAAAAAACAATGGCACAATCCGATAAAAGCCTCGCATCCTTATCGAAGAAAACAATATTGAATAGGAGAAGATGGAATTGAAACTGATTTATGCTTCTGCTGATGCGCCCTTATGGATTTGATTAAGCTATCGGAGAACACTACGGCCCACTTGCACGAATTTGACAAAATTGAGAAGATATTTCATAAAAAAGTTAAAAGAGGAGTGTTTACGAAATTTTCTCTTTATACAACTCTCCCACAATGTTCTCTCTCCGCCCATTTCTAATCCTATTGATTTACTTGTTAAAATCTGGAAGAATTTTCGCCGGTTACCGATTTTTAACTTTTCTTTTTAAAATTATCGGTGTTTTTCTTTCTTTTCACTTTTACCGAAATCAATTTTTGTGTGTGTCCATTTTTCTTTTGATATTTTATTCTCTCTTTATCTTTCTCCTTCTATCTCTTATCCTCTCTGAAATATCGCGACAATAACAATGTTTGTAGATAGAAGAAGTTGTTGTAATGGTAACGGCGACGGTGTCCGGCTGCTAAAATGGTGTTCGACAACAACAATTTGTCTGCGTTTTTTATTTTAATTGACTGTGATCCAATTTTTTTCTCCTTTTATCAACCACTGCATTTTTTCTTAATAACGTTCAAGTGATCCATTTAATTGACTAATTGCTTTTTAATTATAATTTGTTTGTGTTGTTGATTTTTTTGGGTAAAAATCACTAAGATATCCCTAAGATATATCCAAAGTATATCAGATATATTCTTATGGAATTACCAAAGGTATACCGAAGGTGCCCCCAAGGTATACCCAGAAAATTCTTCCCAAGAAATTCCTAAAATATACCCAAAATTTACCTAAAGTATATCTGATATATTCTCATGTAATTCTCATAGATATACCTAAGGTATCTCCAAAGTATATCCAGAAAATTCATCCTAGGAAATTCTTTAAGAATCCCTAAGGTATAATCAAGGTACAACCGTTGTGATGTTTTGAATCATTTTTTGTTGGATTTTATATGCGATTGAATCAAGGTATCCCTAAGGTATACTCAAGTTATTCCCGTAGAATTTCTAAAGGTATACACATGATATCTCTAAGGTATCCCCAAGATATACCAAAATATATACCAAACTGTTTTGTTTGAGAATTTGTAATGTTTTGAATTTTGATTGAATTCTATTTTTTTTCTTCTTCTTCTTCTTTAATAATCAACTTTTTTTGTTCTCTTTTTTTTATTAGTGTTGAAAATTGAACCAAAATATCTCCAAAATATACCCAAGGTATGTCCAAGATATACCGTCTGTTCATATTTTGAGATTCCAGTACGGTTATAATTTTAAAAAATTGTTTTCAGTAAAATTGAAAAAAACTCTGAACAACGGTAAAAATGCAAATAGGTACCCATTTTTTGACATTTTTGTAAAATTCCCTAAATTCTAGTCTATTTTTTCTTTCTTTCTTTTTAAGTAAGATTTTAGTTTCAATTTTTAAATTGGGATAAGGAAGGACATGACCTTTTAAAAATGTGAAATTTCATGAATAGGACCGTGAAATTCCAAACATAAATCTTTTAAAAGAAAAGGTTTCCAAATATATACCTTTTCCCATTTACTCGTATTGTTAATTAAACAGTCGTTTTCTCTGTGACCATTTTTTTTCTTTCCTGTCACGTGCTTTTGTTTTCTGGTTTTGAATTCTTTATTGCCGGACTATCTATTGATTTCAAGTTCAATAAATTGAATAAATTCGAATTTAATTTTTTTATTAATTTTTTTAATATTAATATTAATTAATTAATTTATTAGAATATTAATAAAATTAATTTGAATTTATTATCAATTTGTTATATTATGTTATATTAATTTTTATATTAAAATTAAATTATTAAAATATATTAAAATTATTAGTTAGAAATCAGAATGGAGTGGCTCAATGAATAATAGTTTTCTCATTAATTGATCAACCACACTATATATATGGTGCAAAGTTGAATATTTAAAATTAATTGTATTGCTTGAGTCGTTATAATATATTATACATAGGTTATATGTTAATTATATGTAGATTATATGTTAGCTAAATGCAAGTTATATGTACAACAACTTTGTCCATGTTGGTTGGAAAATTTTTTACAATGGAGGAATGATGATTGGAGGATACTAATAGATTTCTTGAGATGTGAGGAGTCTAAAAAATACAAGTTTTATGGCTTAAAAGTGACAGAAAATGTCCTGATATACAAGATTTTGCTGCGGCTCTAGCAAATGAATTTTTTCCCGATTAACTTTAAAAACATGGTTCCTGAAACTCAAATTATCCATCTTAAGATTTTTTGACCATTTGAATTCATTTTCGTCAGATTTGAAAAAGAAAACCAGAAAATATGAGAAATGAGAGAGGCAGCGAATTCCGCAAACCTTATAAGATTTTGGAAAAACTAATGTCAATGGAGTGATGAGGAAATGAAAAACTAATTGTAGTTCAAAATTTTGTGATGATCAGAGATCATTTAGATGATATATAGAGTTAGTGGTAGAGTAGGGAGAAGGTGAGAAGAAGAAAGAGGGAGAGAAAAGAGAGATGAAGGTAAAAGAAAACAATATATATTTGGAAAAAAAAAGGATCCTATATTATTTTTAAAATTAATGAAAGTTGGAATTTTTTAGAGAATTAAGTTTTGAAAGCAGTCAATTTAGATATTTTCTCTTTAAAATTAGAGTTTAGACTACAGTCAATTATTTTTGTTCAAGAGAAAAATAGTATGAATATTTTTTTGGTTGCCACCGAGAGAAAATCTCAAATTCGAAACACTTCGTGAAGGGCAAAGTCTCATATGCCATTAGAGCAGTTAAACTCAATATGAATATTACTTTGCTGAAGTTTAATTCCATTTTCTATTTGTATGGAATAATGGAAAAAAATTAAATGAAATTATGTCATTAATGTTTGTTTGATTTCGTTAATCTTTGACATCTTTCTTCTTTGAATATATGTCTTATTAAATGCGAAGCCAATACGTAACTTCAGTATTATATTATAAACTTTTTATTCAATATATAGTTTGGTTATGCCTTTTTCTACATATAGTTTTGAAGGTAGTAGCGGAATCAGAATCATTGAATTAGGAATGCAAAGAATCAGAAATCTAACCGCAAAAGTCTAAATGTAAAAATAGACTTTTAATAATTTTCAGTGGGAGCAAATTTTAAAATATGATATAAAGTTAGCATATTATTACATATAGCTAACTAGATGTGATCCGCTATTATTTAAGGAGTGTTTAGTTCAGCCGTTAAAGGTAACTAATAGTTTTTTGAACTATTAGAGGTAACTAATAGCGTTTAGTTCAACTGTTAGATGTAACAATATTTTTTTGAACCTCAAATATTTGGTAAGATTTTTTAATTAGCAACTGATAGCTAATTCTAATCTCAATCAGCTGATGTTCAAAAAAAAATTCATTTTGAAATTTTTTTCTTATCAGATATTAGCTGATTCAATTTTATTTTTAAATTGGACTATATTATCTTTATTAATTACGAAATACTTATTTTCTCCAAATTGAATTTTTCAATCAATAAATTATTTATAATTACAAATATAAAATATTATAAATGATATTTAAACTAGTAATATTATTTATTTTTAAATGAAAAAAATATATTTCTAATTGTTATATTTGTTATTTAATATATTAAATTAATTAAAGGAGAGCGTGCTTTTCTCTTATCTAAACCCTAGCCTCATTTTCTCTCAATTTTTTTTTTCTCTAGTTACTATCTTTCTGAAGTGAGGAGAGGTGATTTTTGGTTTTGTTTTTTGTGATTTCGTCGTCTTATTACAACATTTGGTTTTGTTGTCTTATTACGATATTTTATTTCCAACGTCTTGTTATGTGTGGACGATTCAGACAAACAAAACATATTCGATCCAACATAGATTGTAAATCAGATTATGATCGTCAGTATATTGTAGAACTGTAATTATAGGTATTCTAGTCACTATAGTATTATTAAATTTATAGGTTTTGAACTGATTTATCATACTATTAACTTGAATACTGTGAAATTTTTTTATTGTTTCATCCTTTATAGTTTTTAGTGGATTTATATATATTTCTATCGATGTATTGCTTTCATTGTAAAAAAAAATTAAATTAATTAAATTTATAAGGATATAAAAAAAATTAGATCCCTATTTATAATATTACATTCTAATAGCATCAATTCAATTAGTTTTATTGAATACTTAATATCAATGGCTATTACTCATCAGTTCCAACATTTAATAGCTAAACAAAAGGAGACTTACAAGGGTTTTCAGGGCCACTGGCAGCCTGTGCGAACAGCTAAATTTCTGTTGATTTTAGCGGCCGCAAAGAGCCGAACTCGCAGTAAAAATACTAGAAGTGCCTATCAGCATATCTTTTAGTTGTTTCAATTGGACTATTATGAAAATCATGCTTCAAGGGCCTAATTGAATAATCTTTTCCGATAGGGGCCCATATGTATGTTGGCCTATAAACATGGATCGGTTAGCACTTTCGACCAAATAAAAGGAGAGGAAAAGAAGATCATATTGAACAAGCTCTCCTTCCTCGTCCCCATCGCGGCTTCGCTGTTACTGTTGTTGTGTTGAAATGGATAGATCGCAAGTTCTGCTGTTAGGGTTACCAATCTTTCTATTTTGCTCTGATATTTTAACTCTGTTCACAGCACCTCCGCCTCCCAAATCCACACATAATGATCATAACAGCGTTCATCGATTCCAATCCAATCCCAGTCAACTTCACCAACAGCAACCTCGTCAATTTCCCGTTCAGGTTCCGTTTAATTTCTCCTCTTCTCTCTCTCTATATATATTTTTTCATATATGGGCATTCCTTTATTCTCTCCTCTCTTTAAATTGCAGAAATCGTCGAACGATATTGGTGGAGGAGACGGTATTGGCTTTGGCAGCACCATCAATATTGACTTCTGCGCTTCTTGTTCTTATAGGTATCAGTTTTTATCTGGGATAATTGTTAAAATTGGTTTCTCTATCTATGATTTTGGATTCTTTCATTGGAACTTCTTGGTCAATTAAATTTAATCTTAATTCCTGGCAATTTATTTCTTACTCATTGGTTGTTATAGCAAAATTATCAACTAGTGGGAAAACAGTATTTCATAGCTTCAGTATTTAGTTTTTTTTTTTTTTTTGAACTTCATTATGCAATTTTTACTGCAATTTTCTCTTGCAAATGTTGTTGTATTTTTCAGAGGAAATGCTATAAATATGAAAAATATGCTGGAAGCACAATTTCCTGGGATTAATGTTATTTTGGCAAACTATCCTCCCTCACTTCCTAAGAGGGTACTAAGCAAAGTTGTTCCAGTTGTTCAATTTGGAATAGTTGGAGTAATAATGGCAGGTGAACAGATTTTTCCACGGTTAGGATTTGCAGTACCACCTCCTTGGTACTACTCTTTACGTGCTAATAGATTTGGAAGTATTGCTAGCATCTGGCTTTTGGGGAACTTCGTCCAATCCTTTCTCCAAAGTTCTGGTGCTTTTGAAGTGTATTGCAATGGTGAATTGGTAAGATTCTATCTTTTCTTAATGCCTCACCTTGGCTTTTCAGTTGAGCAAAGTGTCCTTCGGAAATGGTGCTTTGAATGAGTCCTGCAACATTATGTTTTAGGAAGAAAAGAGTTTGGATAAATCATAGCGATGCTTGTTTGTGTATAAAGATATAGATTTGTATCTTCTCCTCATTGTTGTTTCTTCTTGGACATTGTAGGTTTTCTCCAAGCTTACAGAAAACAGATTTCCTGGTGAAATTGAATTAAGGGATCTTGTTGGTAAAAAACTTGCTAACGCAAGAATTCCTCATGGTAATGGAGATCTCTAGTGCTAGTGGCTGGAAAGGCAACCAAATTCAGTTCCCAATTTGAGTTGCACTTCTCATATTGTAGTAAGCAGGTACTTGATGTTGGGGGATAAATAGCATCTTTTTCCTCTTTGTGTAACTTCTGTTTCCATTCATACTCAAGGCCGATACTGAACTGCGATAGTGAAAATTTGTTTTCTTGAAGACGCTGTCTGGTTTTTAACTTTCACTTATGTGTGGTTTTAGATATTAGTTAGCCTTCCATTGTTGATCTTTATTATGCGGTTCAGCACAAACATAATATGTTATTAATAATGACATTTAATCATTTACTACTCCATTAAAGAGTTTTTTTTTTTTTTCTGTATTTCCTACTGGCATGATAATACTTTGCAGCTGCTTTGTGTATAATATATATTTTTTTAATTTGTTTATGTACTAATACACGAAAATAACTTTTAAAACATTGTGGGCTGCCTTCTGGGAAACCAGATAAAATGTCTCTGCATGACTTATTTGTGATAGATCCAACGTGATGGGACTCACCCTCCCAGAGCCCCTCCTATTAGAATGCAATGGAAGCATATCAAAGAAGAAAAGGAACATCTAAGGGCCGTTTGGTTCAAGAAGGAAAATGGAAATGAGAATTAGAATTAGAATGAAGATGAATGGAAATAAGAATGATTAATTTTAACATATTGATTGGTTCATTTTTATTAATTAAGTTATTATATTTGTATAAATATATTTATTTTGAAATGTAAATTTATTGATCAACAATAAGATAATATAATTTTTATAAAATAATGTAGTTTAGATTCTCGAATTATTTAAACTTAAAGTATACATAAATTTTATTTATTTAAAATGACTAAACTTTTAATTTTATCATTATTAAAAAATAATATTATTAAAATTATATATTTTTTATAATTTCTTCTAACATTAATTAAGAGTATTAAAAAATTAAACAAAATAATTGTAATTTATATTTAGTTAATTAGACTTGGTTTCCATGAGAATGAAATTTTTATTCCCTCAGGAGAAGGGAATGGATGATTTACATTGATAAGGAATTAAATTCCCATTAATTTTTTCTTTAACCAATTCATATTTCCACCATTTTTTTTTATGAACCAAACACCTTCCTAAATTGTTGTAAAAACATTGGTTATCTGTACAGTGATTGCTTTAATCAATATGTCAAAATCAAAAGAAAAATTTATTCCAAAAGCGTTCAACTGTTGAAAAAAATAACCCAATACAAAGGTGTAAGCTCGCAGGGATTGTGACAGCTTTTCAAACGAGGGCATTTGGAGATAAAATTGTTCTTGTTTAGCATATATACAGATTAATTAGTATATAGCCTATTATTATATTTTTATTTCACTGCTAGTGAGTGTTCATTTTGGTGCTGAAAAAAGCCTTTGGGAACATGGGATAAATTTCAAGTGCTGAAAAAGACCCCAAAACAAAAAAAAATCATAAAAAATGTATTTTTTTTTCAACGTTTCTTATGAAACTGTCCATTGAATCTTAACCTTTCTTAATGATATTGTGAATATCACTTCTAGTAAGTAGCAACTCATTGCCGGGGAATTAGATTCATCCATGTGGGTTCTTTGTCTGTGGAGTAGGCCTCCAGTTTTACGAAACAAAAGAACTGCATTACCGTTGGTAGTATCTTTCCACCGATCAGAATATTAAATCCACTACTCATTTTGTAATTTCAATTTTGATTCGTAAGCAACATGTCAGTTTCTCCTTCGCTATGTTTCAATGGCAATTTCTCCTTTGTACACAGTGCACCACAAAGAAAACTGGCACATTTCTCTTTTTGTTCTGTAGCAGGAAGAGCAACTGTGCTTTACAACAATTTACAGAAACAAGAATAAACTTATCTGTGGTATAATTATCTGCTTTTATCAGAGATGGAAGAAAACTCACTCCTAAAGCACAAGCTCAGTCGTCAGCTACAATGCAAGTGTTAATGTGGGACACTATTGGCTGGTTTTTTAAGCACTTGGATAAACTGTCACATGCATGTGATGTGACCGCCTTGATCACATGCCAACCAAACCAGATGTTCATATTTGCCACCATTTCCGGTTCTCCATTGCTTTAACAAGCTCATTTGCTAATGATGAAAAGTCTTCAGCTCCGCTCTGCAGCTCTGCAGTGCGCCTGCTGATTCTCTGATAAGGAGAAAAGGAATAAAACGTATGTTAAGGGACCATTCAAGACAATTTGTACACAGTTAGCAGTTTTTAGAAGAATAAATTGAGATGAGTACATAAAGTTGCTCGCTAACTCGACATGTAATGAATAATGTACAAGTAAAACCAAAACAAGTATAATTTACTATAAATTGTTTTGGTTAACTTTGGTGGCTAAGTTGATAAAATACAAAGGATAACTCTAGTTCATGCCACTAATAGGATTATCATCTCCACTCATCAGCTCTCAGTGAAAGACAGAGGAGGTATATTATATCCAAGCAAGAGTATTTGCCCTATCAAATACTATATGTAAGTTCTATAGTAATCCTCAAACTCATACCTCCAGTTTTTCCTGCCTTTCTGCAAGCTTGTTTCTTGCATGTGCAGCAACTGACGAGGCATCCTGAAAGCAATTCCACATCAAATAAGGCAGTCAATTCAAACAGGTGTTAACATGGAAACAAAAGTTTTGATTACCCAAAGCATCAGTGGCATTACCCCCACTTTTCTATATTGAGCTATAATTTCTTCAGGAGTCCTCATTCTGGGTTTTGTATCATCAGCTTTCCCCAATAACTTCTCCCTTTCCATGTTCTTCTCTGAAAGGAGAAAATCATATTGTTAAGCAATCAATGAGTTAGAACATCCACCAAATAGGGAACAGTCAAATTTACCTCTCTTCATTTGTTTCACTTCCTGTGATGATGCAGTTGCTGTGGGTAAAGGAGATTCATCTATCTCAATATCATCTGCACTTAACAAAAGAAAGATGGTCACAATAATAGATAAAAAGATGATTACAATAATTGGACAGACAAAAAGATGGTTAGAATAATAGTTAACGGGCAAAACCTATATTAAGCTCCACAACTTCCTGATGATCGGTAACAGTTGGAGATATGTCTGACAATGTAGACTTCAAAAACATGTTCTCTAAGTGATGAAAGCTGGATTGATCTGTTGGAGTAATGTTACTTGCCTGGTCCATTTTTCCTGGTTTAAAGCCTTTGGTAATACCAGCTAGAATCCCAAACTTAGTACCCTATAGCAACTTATATAAGCTAAAACTGAAGAATTGGCAGAACATAATTCTGAAACAGAAAAATCCTTATGGCAATTTATTTGAACCTGCTTTTTATTCTGATTTGATGAGACACTAATGGCAGCGTCTGAAGCAGCAGCAAGGACCTTATCATGAAGGCATGGAAATAACTCTGGGGTCCTACAAAAAGCATTTTAGTTTTGTTAAATATTTGAGCTTCTGCAAGTACTTCTGTCATTGCATTGACTAAAAAAAAATGAGGTACCTGAAACAATTTTCACCAGGAAGTAGTGAGATGAAGGCCAACTCACACCCATTTGCCTACAATATACTCAATTAGAAACAAATGACCTCATGAATCAACATGAGTACATAATGATTGAAAAATCAGAAAGAATAGATACCAATGTAATCTGCCTGTTGTCAGAACTCATCATCTTCTCCATGTTTCCTTTGAAGTTCCACCTAAGAATTGACATTAAGGAGCTTTCTTTTACCAACTCAAGATCCGGAATTGATCTGCCAAAGTTGAGAATGTCAACGAATTTAACTTTAGAAAGGCTATTTTGGGTATGCTTTCAAAAACATTGAAAATATATTATGTCAAGAAAGCAAGTGGTTTTCTATAGGCAAGATTTTCCCATTCCTTATCTTAGTATAGTAAGCACTTCACCTGATTTCAATTAATCCAGTCCGAAAAAGCAAGATCAGTCCACAAACTTTGTCATCTTTCCTAAAAGTTGAAGTCCAACAACAAGGATTTGCATGTTTCACTTTAGAAATGGACTTTTTGTTTCCCTAAAAATAATATTTCTATCAGTTACTTGCAAATAGCGTATGATGCTGTTGGAAGTATAAACAAGTGTAACAGAGTTACCTGAATCACATTTTTTGTAGAGTACAAACGCAAGGAATCCTCACAACAAAGCAAAAGAAGCGAATCTGTTAATCTTTCCCCAGTGAATGCAATACCTGGTGAGGAGTGATGGTCACTGCTATTTGAACTAAACCCTGTTAAAATAGTTTTATCCATAGGCTGAATCTCATTGGTAGCCCCAACATGGCTAGACTCCTCTAGCTGCTTTTCACTGGTTGATATGATATCTAACATACTGCCCTCTGATTTACAAAAAAAGGTTTCCTGAGTTCTCTTACAAATGCAAACAAAAATAAGGAAAAGAAACAGATCCAAGTGTATCCTAATTGAAAATCATCTTGCCTATGACAAACATGGAAATTGCAATTGATTTCTTCTTTGGGTGCCATGGACAAGAGCCGATTATGCTGCCAGTGCTGGCATCAATAATGTTAAGAATTGCCTCTTTGGTTAAGAAAAGCATGATTTCCTCTGCAGTGTTCAGTAGACTATTAGTTCCTAAATGTTTTGGGCTTTTTCCAAGGCTACTAATATTTTCACATTTTGCCCAGATCATGGAAACAACTGGAGAGCTGGAACTAGACAAAGAGTCACTAAAGAACAGAACTGATAACGAATTCATGTCGAGGACTGCCACCTGAAACATAAACATCAATACAAAAAATTTCATATGAACAAGAAAAGTAAGAATCAGGTGATAACAACACAGCCTAGAACAACAAATTCACAAGAAACAAAAAAGAAAACAAAAGAAGAAACTCACTTGGCCACATTTAAAACCCACAGCAAGTTTGGCTCCAGATGTTGCAAATTGTAGCACATGAACTGGGGAATTAAGAAGAGAAAAAACAGCCTTACATTGAGGTCCTTTCCCTTGAGGCAAAATGTGAACTGCCATACAAGTACATACACTAGTTTGAGAACATAGATAGCTTAAATGACAGTAAATTGAGACGAATGTGGCACAATGATATAGTGAGAAAAGCTGTTAAATTTTTTAGCAAGCAACTGGAGCACTACCATTAGCTTTCCAAAGCTACTATCACTTAGATCAACCAATTAAATCTCTAGTAAGTAATTTCACTCGTCTAATATCTATCTTGATTATGATCTTGATATTTTCAAATAAAATAAAGAAAAAGACAGAAAGTATTAGTTTTGTGAACTTCCATACAGATTCTCTTGTTCCTGAAAGTTCTCTGGCTGACTGCCATCACAGACCATCATCATAATTTGTCTCATGCCCAATAATAAATTATTCCAAATTGTCATTTCTGATAGTCTTGTAGTCCATCCAGGCAATGTCAATCTTCTGTCTAAAGAATTATTTTCTATGCTTGAAATAACAAGAATTCCCTGTTATTGACAGGTACATGACAGAAAAAACTAGAAGTTGAACTCCTCAAATCTGGACTCGCATGCCATAAAAAGATAATGACTTGTATATGATGATCAAAGTGGTCTGCTTGTAGACTTTAGAGATCGCACCTATTCAACTAACCTTCATGTTTAGTCTCTGTCACAAAATGAAAACTTCTCTCATCTGAGATGCAATCAAGGTTATAAATGTGAACCTACATATTGTTAATGCGGCATAAGATTATGACATACTTGGGGAAAGAAGGGGGGAACGAGAGAAAAACAAAACAAAGGGAAAATTTCTCACCAGTCCACGTTCATTGCCAACTGCCAAATCTAAAGTCAGGGAACAGAAGTCAAGATTTGATACTGGACCACTAAAACCAGCAGCTTCTACGCCTTCCACCTGCCAACCATAGAGGGTTACTACTCATATAAAATGTGCATTGCAAATAGTTGATGAAACGTTTGCAATGGAAGTCTAACCTTGCCTTCCAGAACACAAATAAGTGATAGGACAGCATATGAGGCATTCCATAACCTAACGGATCCATCTTGATAACCTGCTATATACACTCTTTCAATGCCACTATGTTCTACAGAAGACAAATGAGAAGGTACACCCCCAGTCAAGGGCCACTCATTACCACTGCCCTGGGCAAGAGTGGTGCCTTGTTTTTTAATTGAGGCCATCTGAGCAATTACATATGAAACGATTTAACAAAATACAATCAACAAAGAACTAAATGGTTTCAATTAAGACAATTATTTAGGAGTTAGATATACCTTAGACAGGGCTCTTAATGAGTTTTTTGCATTGTGCAATGAAGCAACTTTAGCCACAGTCATGGTCAGATCAGCCATGGGTACCACTTCAGGATAGTTAACAGCACAGACAGATGCTTCCCTCTTTTGCTGAGATAGAATTGCAGACAAGCTAGTGCCATCATATAGATGCAGTTGTCCAGGATTTGTCAATACAAAAAGAGCAACTTCGTGATTACCCTTTATTGACCCAGCACTTGGTAGCAAAATCATGTCAGCAAACGAACCAGTAAGTGTGAGGTCTGTGCGACCTTTACATCTTAATGTTTCCATTCCAGATGACCATTCTAGAGCCAATACCTGTTACACCGAGATCACATATTGGAGCATTTTATATACTTAAAACATAAAAGATTAACAATGATTCAATAATGAAAAGAATAGCAATTACACAACAAAAGCTAAGACAACTAGAATATCTTTAACATGATAGGTGTCATCATCAACTATGTAAACCATTCAACATCTGCCCTAATTCTGTAAATGAAATCGAATCTGGAATAGAAGTTATTGTGAAATAGCACCTGCATAGTTTTGGCAATTGCATATGAAACTAGTAAAGCCGCATAGGAAATTTCTCTCTGAAAAGAAACTTTAATAATTCTGACAACTATTACAAAGCTTTCAAGAAATTGTACTTGAGAGCTTCATCTCAAATACATATATGCATGAAGAAAATTTGATGCAAATGTAAAATTAGATCTTAAAATAAAGCACAAAAATTCCTGTGTGTAGTGGAAGACTTCGTAGTTACAAAAGAAAACCTAAACTAAACCATGTACCAATACAATTGACTACACTCCTAAAAAAGCACTGATTAACTAAAATCCATATCCAAGAGTAAAATGACATCATGCAGTAGATTTCATTTTCAAATCATCTACTTCTCAACTGATAAAGCTAAAAACTCCTCCATAATGTAGCATCTACAGAATGACCTACACTCAGAAATCTGGTAGCTTTTCCAATATGAAGAAATTTTTTACGTCATGCATTTGACACTGTATTAAATTTTTATTTAAGGAAATTAGGAAGCACAAGGACAGGGAGATTCAACAGAAAAAAAAAATGAAAAAAGCCTAATTGTTGTGAAATACATAACTTACAGTCAGAACTTCTTCAGATCCTATTTCATCACCACCATAGATAAACAGTAGACCATCACAGTCATTACTGGATTTATGGCTTGCAGACCAGTGCAACACAATAACAGGCAGCCTCCTTTCAACAGATGATAATTGCAGCTTAACAATATTGTTGCATGAGGATTCTATTCGTTGATCTCTAATTGAGGAAGCAGATGACATTTTCCAAAACAAGATATCGCCATCTACATATCCAACAGCAAGAATGGACCCAGAGGAGGATGCCCAACAAAGAGCACTTATCTCTTTCTCCTGTAGTTGATTGTGAGATATATTTTCTTGAAGATTAGTATCTTCTCCATTTTGGGAATCAACATCTCTATACTTCAATTGGAGATCCTTATCACCTCCAATAAAAAGTGTCCGAGCTTCAGAAACATCCCAGAGAATTATCAGTCCATTTTCATACGCAATCAGCACTCTGCAAAAGAATTATACATGAAGATCTCAAGAAATGAGTAAAACAAACTATGATTATAGAATTTTATCCTAATCAATCAACTTTATCGAGAAAGATTACTTTTTTAGGTCAAGATGTTGATAGCAAGATCTCGAATCAACTTATTGGTCTTATGTTATATCTCAGTGTAAAGAGCCAGACCGTAGATTTGATTGAGTATGCTACCAATAAATTTTTTACCTCTTATTTTACTTTGTGCTTTCTGAGTATCAAATATGTTCCTATCTAGTGGAACACTATTGGATCAAACAAAGGCATTGTTGAGAAAAAGAGAGGTCTAAGGATATATCCATTTTATGTCAAAATAGATCCTTTATTTTTACATTCGATCAATTCTTGCTTAGATAGATTATCCTTGTCTTTGTTTATGTCTCGGGTTGAAGCAAATTACTTTAATTCATCACCATCTAAATTGTTGTATCATCACTTATTCAATGAATAAATAGAATCAGTAAAAATCCAAAGAAAGGTTTATCTTTTGATCAAACATAGAAAAAGAGTTTGAAAGAAGAAATATCTTTCAATATTATAGTTCAATTGCATAATTATAGAGATATAATATTATTGGTTAGCCTTATCAAATTGAGGAAATTGCAATGAAACATCCTGAACAAAATAAAGGGCTACATTAATGTTGGGGAAAAGAACAGGGAAAAATTAGTACTTTGTATGCACAAGAGCATAGCTAAACTGTTGTATTAAGTCAGTTCCCTCGTGCCTTAGAAAACTAGCACTAATAGTATGAATTTTGTTACTTTCTAGTAATTAATTCCTCACAAAACCAAAATACTACTTGAAATGTCAAAATAATAATAATTACAAAAAAAAACAGAATGGCCTTTGATGGGGATAGAGGGGATCAAACGCTTGAAAAATTACTCACTTGTGATGACAAAAGATTTTAAATTTTAACTCCTAACCACTGAAACAAACTTCTTCATGATAGTACACACGGACACTAGTATAATACAGAGTAAAGCTGGCACAGAAAGGCCAGGTCAAAGGTATAACAATTGTGCAACCACTTCAAGAGTAGGAGACAATCGTTCAGTAAACTAAATTCCCAGTAATACTCAGCTGTCAACATTTTGCCAAAATATTTGCATCACTGTTACATATTATGGAATAAAAACTTACTTAGAATGAGAAGAAACACTACTTTGAGCGTCATTCCTATTTTTTCAAGCATATTCAGATAATGAATAACTATTGAAAAAACAAAGAAAGAATGCATAAAATAGAAGATGATAATAATTACTATATTTAAAGATAATAAAGTCACAACTGATAGACCAAAAAGAAAAAAATCAATTCCTGTTGAAGATAAAAAAAATGCTAATAAAATTATTTGAGCGATTGTGTTTCACCTATTTCCAGAAGAACAAGGCTGTGGAATAATTCCAACAATAGGTTGATGATCAGATGATGGAAATCCAGCTACTTCTGTGAAACAGTATGATACATTAGCATCAAGTATAAGTTGTAAGAAATTATTGCAGGTGTGATGCTCAGAAGCTAAATTTGGAGAAACTTGATTTCATCAAAATGTAAAGATGAAGCCCCAACGCTGGATTTGTCACTCAATTTGACTCTGGAATCAATAAAAGAAAATTGTGCAAAACAAATGTTCTGTATATTTGATATAAGAATCTAGGCCTTGACTGATCTTGCATATTTTGACAATAAGATGACTAGCAACGCTATTCTTTAGCGCAAGAAAAGATTCCAAATACATCTATCATGCACATTAGTTAAATCTGTTTTTCTACAAAATTTGAAATTGGCTTTGTGCCTCAATAATCAATTCATACACCTACAATGAGAATCAACTTGACTAAACTGGTGTGCACTAAGCAAAACCAACAAAGGAGAGGAATCAGGCAAGACATGAGAACATGATTTGTGAATCCACTAATATCTTTGTAATATGTTATCGAAGATTTTATTTTGGCTCAAATTTCTAATTATCATGCTAGATGCAAAATAAATGAGATATAACAGAAAAATAAAATTTTGGTAGAGATGTGACCTAATAGCACAATGTGAAAAAGCACATCAAGAGAAATAAGGGCATTAACAATCAAAAGAAGAAAAAATTACCATGTAGATGGTCTGAGGATATGTGATATGGCAAACTTAAAAGATTAGTCTTTTCAGCATCATATTTTAGTACAGACAGGAAACCATGTTCATCTCCAACATACCTGTGCAGTATAAATTCAAATTAGCATATATCAAGCACTCGTTTCCATTTCCAGCCAATAAGCAGCATATATTAAAAACCCATGTGACACTCTGTATTCAACCAATGGCATACATGAGGTACGAGCCACTGATTACAGAGAATGCAGTTATATTTGATTCCCATTGTAAACAACATGCCAGGCATCTGCTCTCCAGATTCCAGACCTATCAAAAAGAATTCAGAAGTATCACCCATTTGTATGGCATCGAGATAATTACAGAACAGTAAATAACATGGTTACATATTCCTAGAGTAAGAACCAAGTAATAAGTGCATATAGCAGGCGAGGAATTAGAATTCTAAGAAGAATACAAATTGCAAGAGTAAAACAGACATGTTCTGGAAAAAGCAGAAACTACATTGCTAGGAAACTATTGATACCTCAATATTATTCTCATTTGAAATGCTGACTAAGAAACCCTTGTTTTCCAGAAACTGCCAAAACATACTAAACATGAGTTCAAATTTTCAATTTTTTTTTAGAAAAAATAAAATAAAATGATGAAAATAACCTCTATGTACTTATAAGGCAATTGCTTTGGGGATATTAGAAGTCCTTCAATTCCATCACCACCAATCACTTTAATCCTCCCATCGCTGCAACGGACATGGAAGATAAGTACAAAAGCGCAAAGTGTATTCTACAAATTTGATCAGAAAGTAACGACAATTTAACTCACAGAGTGCCAATAGCCAACAAGCGTTGAATGTGGTCAAAAGCAAGAAGCGACGCCGTGGATGGAATACCATAGTGGATAGCGATTTGCAAGTCCAAGTCCTTTGATGACAAATTGCCACGCTGCAGCTGATGAAAGGAAAAAGTACGGTGCGCATTAGTTACGCAGCTGGATGTTACAAGAGTATAGAGATTTCTTGAGTTCAAATGAAACCCTAGACCAAATCATCATTGTGAATCAAATTCAAGGCGAAATGAAATATTAGAAAAAAAAAAAAAAACTTGTGTACCTGGTGGTGGTGGAGCACGACCTTCTGTATCAGTCGCTTGGCGGCAATCATGGCGAATTAGAGACGATGAGAGAAATGAGTTGGTTGATTTTGTTGGATTATATTGACATAAAATTGTTTAAGAGAATTTGATTGTTCTTTTCTTGGTTGTAGTGATTAAACCAATGCTACAGTGCTTGACCCGGTCTGCTTTTTCCAGTCAAACAAACGGCATATTTATTTTTGCTGTTCTCTGCTTCTTTTGCTATTGCTGCGCCCGATGAAACCTTTTATTTTTGCCAAAACTCGTTTTTTAATTTTTAAACTATAACTAGTTATTTAATTCAGTTTTTATTATATTTAATTGAATCTCTAAATTATCAACAAAAATACATGTATGTACCATCAATTTGTATATCTGTCTATTAATTTTATAATTTTCAATGATAAAATATTTTATTTATTATAAATAAAATAAAAATTTTAAAAATCCTTAATTCACTTTAATATAAATATCTATTAATTTCAGTAAAGTAAAAATAAAGTAGGAATACTCCTTTTAAATTTTAGATTTTTAAATTCTTTTATTAATTTAAAAAATATTTTTATTTTTTTCTATCTTTTTTAATAAATGATAGTTTTATAATTTGTATAACTCTATTAATTTAAATCTTATTTTTTCTCCAAATTTTCAGGTTTTTTATATCTTATTTATATTTCTACTCGTTCCTGCCGTTGCTATCATCTCTTATGTGTTGTCTCATTTGCAGTATCTTCTTTTTAATTTTATATATATATATTTATGTATACATATGTATATTTTATGTATATATATTGTATCATATATTCTAATTTGAATATACTTTATGTATATTCATATATATTTTATGTATATATACTGTGTCATATAAATTGCATATACTTCATTATATGTTGTATATATTTTCTTAAATTGCAACTCATAGATTTTTATAACAAAAATTATAAACCTTTAATATTTTCAGAATTTTTGAATCAAATATACCATCATTGTATGCAATTAAATATATATTACATATACCTTCATTATATGCTTTATATATTGTCTTAAATTGCAACTCATAAATTTTTATAACAAAAAATCATGTACCTTTAATTTTTCAGAATTTTTGAATTAAATATACCTTCATTATATGCAATTAAATATAAATTACATATACCTTCAGTATATATTTCTTTAAATTGTAACTTATAGATTTTTAAAAAAATCATGTACCTTTAATATTTTTAGAATATTTAAATTAAATATAAATTGTATATACCTTCATTACATGCTCTATATATTTCTTTAAATTGCAACTCATAGATTTTTATAACAAAAATCATATACTTTCAGTATTTGTAGAATATCTGGATTAAAAATAAATTTCATATACCTTCATTATATATAGTATATGTTTTTTTAAATTTCAACTTGTAGATTTTTATAACAAAAATTATATACCTTTAATATTGAATTAATATAATAGGAAATGTAAAGGGCTGCAATAATTGGGGAAACATAATTTTACTTAAAAAGAATCCGAAAAATTTGGGATCAAAGATTTACTGAAAAAAAGGTTTTGTTAAAGACTTAATTTAGGAAATTTGATTTGTTGAAAACATTATTTTTTTGGTAGTTTTTGACTGGTGATGTAAAAATGATATTGCATGTAGAAAAAGCTATCATTATGTCAATTTCTCAAAAAAAAAAAAAAAACAATAATAATTTGAAAACTGGAAGGTCTTGAAAAATTATATGCTAAGTGGAGATGCGGGGTATCGATCCCCGTACCTCTCGCATGCTAAGCGAGCGCTCTACCATCTGAGCTACATCCCCTGACAGTTTAGGTGTGCACGTAAATTAACTTAAATATATTTTTATGTTATGTTAAGATTTCATTAATTCAATAACATATAAGTTGAAAAATTAAATATCTGAAGCAATTATAATGGAAGCGTATTTCTTACATTATCTATATTTTTTTGTGTGGAATTATCTATTATTTTTCATGATTAATTAGCTGAAATAATGCACTGGAAAGTTCATGATAAAGAAGAAAAAGTTTAATATAATTTTGAAGATCTAATAAAATTTATTTACATCTAGTATAAAGTTTTAACTCCTGCAACAACCATTACTATTAAAATAATTATATACTAATTTTTTTAAATAATACACTGAATGTAAAATAAAAATTATAAAATTTACAAAGTTAGGCTCCGTTTGTTTGTAGAAAATAATATGATTTTGAAAAATATTTTTTTTGAAAAATAATTTATTTTATGTTGTTTGATTGTATACATAAAATTTTAAAAAAATTATTTTCTTGTGTTTTGTGTATTTTAAAAAATATTATTTTCTTTTACATATAAAAAATTATTAAAATATTTAAAACTTCTCAAAATTTTGATATTTTTAATTTATAACTATATATAAAAAAAATTACATAAAATAATAATTTTTTTAAAAAAAATTCCAATGACTAGCAGTGGCCGAAGATCACTGGAAGTAATTTTCAGTAATTAATATATTAATTAGTATATATTTAGTTATTTTTAGTATAAAAAGTTTTATTTATATAAGTATATCAATATCTAGAAAATGATTTTTAATTATATACAAAAAAAATATTTTTCTGAAAAATGATTTAATTTTTTTTTACCAATAAAATATTTTATATTGGTCAATTTTATTGAATACACAGAACACATGAAAATGCAAACGGAGCTTTATGTTCCATTTCATTACTATTTCTTAATTATAAATATTTTTTTACTATTAATGTCTAAATAAATAAATTATAGTTTAGTAACATTAATATGAAGAGAAAGGTATTATTTCATTCAAAATAAAAGTCAATTTAAACAAATTATATATATTCATTTTATCTATTGATCAATTTTTTTATTCAGTATATCTATTAAATTTTGTTTTTAAATCACTTTATCACTTAATATTTAAAAAATAGAATAAATTGAATTACCATATAATGATATAGTATGTTAGAAAAAAATAAATCAGAATATAAAAATATGTTATTCTTAAATATTTTTTAACTAAAAAAGAGTATATTATGACCAAAAATTGAAATTTTAGATAATTTAAACAAAATTATTCAATAAAATAAAATAATAAAAATAAACAATTATAAATTCATTTAATTTGATGATCAGTACAGATTCGTGAACCGTAAATAACCACATTCAACGCTTGTCAATTTATATTTAACTAAAGAGTATATTACAGATTCGTGAACCGTGAGATCAGTCATTTAATTTGACAAGCAAACAGATATTTTTAGTTAAAAATCTAGGGTTAAAATTTAAAAATATTATTGATATCAAAATTTTATAATTTAATTATAAAATAGAGTTAAAATTTTAATTTATTAAAATTTAGTATTTAAATTTTTATAAATATTATAATTTAATATTAAAAAAATTGATTTGATATATTGATTGAGTGATGTAATACGCTAATAGAATAAAATGGCATACTAATAAATTAATATATTATATTATTTAACTAAAATTTTAATTTAAATATTAAACTGAAATATTTATGAAAATTTTAACAAAAATAAAAATTTTAGCAGCAATACTATTTTTAACCCAAAAAACTATCTTTCAGCAGCCTGGCGCCACACTGTTGGAGTTTAGAAGATAAAGGCCAACATAAATCTGCGTGCCCTGCCAATCGGTATTGCGTCATCACCGCCCACGAATATGATAAGCCTATAAAAGGAGTTAAAGTATAACAGTATAGCTCCTCCTTATTTCATACTTTCCTCTTTTAATCCCGAATTCCTATCAAAGAGTTCTAAGTGTTCATCTTCATCGTTGACCCTCAATCATGACAATGGGCGATTTCCCTATCAAGATCGGAAATAAAGGTAATCATTATTTTATTTATGTGGGTATTGCAATGATTGATTTAGTACCGTAGTTATTTACGGGTTAATCATTGTTGCTGTTCATGTTAATCATGGATGAATTTAGACAGAATAGACCTGAAATAGGGTTCTCATAATTTTCTTTTGGAGTCGTATATCTGTGCATCCAGTTTTGAACCTAAAATGAGATGCTGCTGAGATTGGCTATGCTCAAATTTGAATTTGTCAAAAAAAAAAAGAAAAAATTCAAATTTTCAATTTAATTTAACCTGCCTTCCCAGTCCTTTTACTGTCAAACCCATCCTGGCTTGTTTGAGTGATGTACCAGTATTTTTAGTTTAATTTTCTGTCCCTTTACATTTTGTTAACAATAATGTTCCTGAAAAGATCTCTCAGCTTTATTTTTTATAACCCAAAAATTCTTCTGTCACGTTGTGTATGCGAGCAAGTGCTGATGGAAAGATTCTAGTGATACAAAAATTAAAGTTGAGGGGATTTTATGTTACTAATATTCGGGAATATTTATTGTTATTAAAGTGCTAAGTTTGAAGACAGTGAATGAAGTTACCTGAGAAAAAGATGCTGGTGTGTCATTCAAGTAATCCATCATAGCATGACTTGTCTTTGTATTGATGGTGGGTACAATGGTAAGTGGACGGAGACAACAAGTGAAATTAAATTGAAGTTGCAAGATTTTCTTATTAGGGACAACGTTGTGAATAAGTGACAAATTTAGAGACAGTAAGTGAAATTTATCTGTTACTTGCGTGGTGTGAATATTTGAATTGTATTACACCAAGCTCTGGTACTTATTTTTTTTCTTTTGTTTTGCCCTATTTCTTTTTGTTCTGGAAGCTCTCTATGCTTTATATATATTTAAATGTTATGATATCAATTGTTATTTTTTTCTTTAAATTTTTCTGACTATGATTTTCTGGTTGTTCGATAATCAAGTAGTTCACTGTTTCACAGATGATCTTGATGAAAGTTCAAAGAGTTCCTATTTTAATTCTCCACCATTGGATGTTTCCATTGCATTCCCTCAAGCAACTCCAGCATCCATATTTCCTCCATGTGGTAAGAACATGTGTATGAATCTATAATATTACATGATTATGTTGGACCTTCGGTAATGTCTCAGCAATTGTAGTTGCTCCAAGCAATTCATGTTATATAACTCACAGGGCTTGGGCAGTATTTGATTTCAATGTTATCTAGAGGAAATATGTTCTAGGTCCAAGCTTGAATAATTTACTATTATATAAAATTTTGATGTTTACATAATGAGATTCATGCTGTTTTTCTTATGCCATTTTACTTATCATTTTCTCTTCATTATTTCAGCTTCCGATTATTATCAATTTGATGACCTATTGACTCCTGAGGAGCAGGCTGTTAGAATGAAAGTAAGACAATGTATGGAAAAGGAAGTAGCCCCAGTAATGGCAGAGGTACTTTTTTGATTTTCACTAGCAATTTTTTTTTTGGTGATAGCTAAAATGCTTCATGTATAGGTTGCATGGAGATATATTTAGAAATATAGCAATTTTTCTGTAATATTTTCTTTTTTATTTTCTTTTTTAGTATTGGGAGAAGGCAAAGTTTCCCTTTCATGTTGTTCCCAAGCTTGGTGCCCTGCGTATTGCTGGTGGAACAATCAAGGTAAATTTTTTAATTTCCTTTTTGTGTATTTTTATTTTGACTCCTGATGGATACCATGGGGAATTTGATGATTGATTAGTTCTAAATTCCAGGGTTATGGTTGTCCCGGTCTATCCTTCACTGCATGTGCTGTTGTTTATGCAGAAGTTGCGAGAGTTGATGCTAGCTGTTCCACCTTCATTTTGGTGCATTCATCTTTAGCAATGCTTACCATAGGTGAAATCTTTGCCCTTTGTGTTAGCAACTTAAATTCTGGATTCTATATTCAAACGTACAATGTTCCTCATAAATCGAGATGCTTCTAATAAATTGTGACCTGATCATCATTCTCTTGACTGTCAAAAACAGCACTTTGTGGGTCAGAGGCACAAAAGCAGAAATATTTACCTTCTTTGGCTCAGTTAAGAACTGTTGCTTGTTGGGTGAGTGTTTGCCCTTTTTGCACTTGCTAGCGTAGGTACTTGGTTGTTGTTTTCTTTCTGCTTCATTGAAATTGCATAGGAATATTTTAACTTTTCTCAAGGCTTTGACTGAGCCTGACTATGGGAGTGATGCTAGCTCTCTGAAAACTACAGCAACAAAGGTTCAAGCTCTTTACCCTTTTTATTTGTTTTTTACCTGTAATTTTCTTTGTCCTACCATGAATCTCATGTTATGTGTTGTTCTTGCTCTTCTTGAGATGATTAGGTCGAAGGAGGTTGGATTCTTGAGGGCCAGAAGCGCTGGATAGGAAACAGTACCTTTGCTGATGTTTTGGTTATATTTGCTAGAAATACTTCAACGAATCAGATCAATGGGTATGTCAGATGCCATACCAAATGTAGGACACCACCATCTGAGATTAGCATAGCAAACATTTCTCAGGATTGTGCCTCTTTCTGAGCTTTGCTTGGATCCACCATAACTTGCTTAAAAGACTTGCAGGAATATTAAGTTCTTTTGGACACCCAAAAAAACAAGAAACATATCAATATGCTTTATGCATGTTTCCCAAAGTATTTCAGTGAATACATGGATAACTAAGTTTCATATGTAGGGATAAGTAAGCTTCTTATTTAGGTTTTATAAGCGTACTCATTGAACAGTACAAATCAGCTCTATTACACTACAATAATTTTTGTCCATGAAATCCTGTCTACTTTTCGACAATTATAAATGTCTTTGGCTTAGGGTTTTTTTTACTTAGAATCCACTGTTTCTTTAATGATGTCCGATAAAATTAAGTTCTCAGCGAGATGTACATATGTGTGTGTGATTAACAAAAACGAAAATGATTGCTATGCTTGCATGTAGATTTCATAAGCATGCTTGTTTGACACTAGATCGCACTTCTGATTGGCTGCAATTGTTTGTGTCCATGACTATGATAAGGTTTGATAAAACAAAGTTAATTTAAATGATGTCCTAGTCTTCTATTGGCTGCTGCAAGTACCCAAGGCCAACATCTTATATTCCTCAACTGAGGTCCGCTGTGTCGATGCAGGATATGCATAATAAATAGTTACAAATGGACATTTGGTTTTTGGTCCAGGTGATATTGAAATATGTGTCCATTCAGTGATTGAGCCAGGCTAGCTGTGCAGTTGGTCTTTGGGTCAGATTGATAGATATACAGGCATCCGTTCATGGTTGGAGGCCAGCTTCAGCCAATGTCTAGAATATAAGCTAGTCTTGTGTAATCACTGGCATGCTGATGACATAAATGGGTTAAGTGGGAAGTTTATGGTTGCTCTAATGTATATGATGAAAAACAACATTTGATAATAGATGTCATATTAATCTCTTGGTCTGAAGTGGTAAAACTGTCTAGACACTACCTGCATCCTATCTTGGTTAGTTCATTCTTAATGCAACTTTTAGTTGTCAATCATAATTTTAGATTTTATTGCTGCCCTTGATTTTCCTTTTTATTTGCAAAGCTAAATGATTGACAACTTTTCAGCTTGATTTTATCTTTATTTACATGTGGAAATTGTTGTTGCTTTTTGTTTCAGATATATAGTAAAGAAGGATGCCCCAGGATTAACATCTACAAAAATAGCTAACAAAATTGGACTACGCATTGTACAGAATGGAGATATTCTACTGAGAAAGGTTTTTGTCCCTGATGAAGACAAGCTACCTGGTGTCAATTCCTTTGAGGATACAAGTAAGGTACAGCTCATAAGAGTTATCCTTGAGTGATTTTGCACTTCATGCTTCAAATTTTGTCCATCATTAAGCTGTATCTCATGTTTGGCTGTACTTATTGAAAGAGCCTGTTTTTTTTTTTTTTTTAAAAAAAAGAGAAATAGAAAAAAAAAATTGAGGTCTTCCAGAATCTATCATCAACCTTGAATGAAATGGAATTCAGCAGAATGCCTACCCTGAGTGATTATTTATGGAGGATGCTGCTATTAGGCTGCTTCAGCTTTCACTGTAAAAGTAGAATGCTAATTTGACATCAATTCCAACATTCAATCCCATCCTGCTGCAATTTATGACCTCATGAACACATCCTCTTGATTCAGTTGGTCAACTGGGAAAATATTTCAACGATGATATAAGCCATTGATGAGACAAATTAAAACACCAAAGCTTTTCTGGTAATCTCTGTCCTCCAATATCTTCCTGAGAGGAAACAGGAAATTACTAGAAACCTTCTTGTCTGCATATTCTGCGCATTTGGCATTGAATAGCTCCTGGAGACATTTTTAGCTCAAAGATGCCTCAGTTGTTGCCAATGCGTTCTAATATCTTGTATGGTTTGCTTGTCAATTGTACGGAGCATTAATATTTTTATAAGCAGGCTTGAACGAATGATGTGGTGAACTAGTTGCTGATGACTGAATGTTATAAGCTAATTTTGATCTCAAGCAGGTTTGAATTGCTTTGTATTTAGGACATTGCATGCTACTGGATATATTATATTTGACTTAATATCTTTTCTTCTGTCTAATTATTAGAACTGAAGTTATTTTAATAAACTATAAGCATATAATTATTGTTGTTGTTTTTTTTTTATCTATTATCAATTTGCAGAAAGACCTGAATTTTGATCTTGCATATCCAGATATTTCAGAAAACTGAATGCTCCATTTGTTTTAATGTTGTCCTTTATCATCTTTGTTTCCATTCACTTCAGATTTTGATGTCACTGTTTGATTGCTGCACTTTTGAAGTCTAGGTTCTTGCTGTTTCACGCGTAATGGTTGCCTGGCAACCTATTGGCATATCAATGGGGATCTATGACATGTGTCACAGGTATTATGGTGTAACATGTTGCCTACTATGTCAATGTTATCCCTGAATATTCTTGCTTAATTTTTGATGTATTTGAAGATATCTAAAGGAGAGGAAACAGTTTGGAGCACCGTTGGCTGCGCTTCAAATAAACCAACATAAACTTGTTCAAATGCTTGGTAATGTTCAAGGAATGATACTTGTTGGTTGGCGCCTTTGCAAGTTGTATGAGAAGGGTAAAATGACTCCTGGTCAGGCCAGCATGGCAAAGGTATGACTCCATACAAAATCCAGAAATAAAAATATTCGCTGATTTGTCCTGGCTCTAGCTATGATATCGTTTTGTATCTTTAGGCATGGATAAGCTCACGAGCAAGGGAAACAGCTGCTCTTGGTCGGGAGTTACTTGGTGGAAATGGAATTTTGGCTGATTTTCTAGTTGCCAAGGTTTTTAGCTCTACTCTTCCTGAAATATTTACTCAATTACACAAGACTTTTTATTTTATTATTTGTTACAAAATGGCTTTTACTTTTTATTTTATTTTTTTGTTTCGAAGAAAGAAGGGTTGGTAGTTTAGTGGTTGAATGTATGTCTTGATAGTCTAGGAGATAAGACGTTCAAACCCTTAGTAATAATACCCTTGTACAAAATTGAACCGTCTTCTGGTGGCATTTGATAATTAATTTGATCCATTTGATTTTCTTACCTACACGTGGGATCAAACTGGTGGAAGACTTGATCAGTGATTTTTCTTTCAATTTTTTTATGATTTTGGGTATTGGTTGGTTGCAGGCATTCTGCGATATGGAACCCATTTACACATATGAAGGCACTTATGACATAAACACTTTGGTTACGGGTAGGGAAGTTACTGGTATTGCCAGTTTTAAGTCAGCTGCTTTGAGCAAACGAAGTCGCCTGTAAACTCTCTTCCTCTCCACCATGCATACCAACGAACTCCAGACCTCTTCACTACTACCACTTAATTAAAATTTTATTTGTGTCTGTCCTTTGTTCCATAAATAAATATGTTACACAGGTTTTTCGCCATTAAAGAGAGCAACTTCATAATCTTTGGAAGGCGAAATTGTGTAATAACGTTCCTGTATAAATAAACTGCTATTTGAAACTACGTTTCAGATGCGGCTCTAGTCTTTGCTTTATCTTCTCCTTGTTATTTAATAAAAAAAAATTATATATATTCTTTGCTTTATCTTCTCATTATTATTTATTAGAAAAAAAAAATGTTCTTAGCTTTATCTTCTCATTATTATTTAATAGAATATGCTTCCGATTTTGAAAAATTACATTTTTTAATTAAATATTCATTTAATTGATTTATTTTGAAAATATTAATTGATTTTGTAATGAGTATATTCAACAATGCTCTTTAGTTTAAAAAATATTTTTAATAGAATAAAAAGTATTTTAGAACATTTTTAAATATATAGAATAAATTTTTTTTACAAGTTAAATGATAGAGAAAGTACAATTATAATTAGAAAATGAAGGTGTATTAATTACAATTAGAATAAAGAATGAATTCATTCTCTTCTCTAAATTAAAAAAAAGTCTATTATAGATTTTTTTATGAAATTACTTTTTAAAATAAAGAGCGCGTTTAGTTTAGAGACGCTTTTAGTATTTTAAATTAAATTAGTCCAGTTAAGAAAGTTGAATGAATATCAGTAGCGAATCGCATGAGTTTCCATTTGCATCTTTCCTGAGTGAATAAATTTCGAATTAATAGATAACATATAATTTGTTGAGAGATTTAACTGAGGAAGGCTAAATGTCTATGCTTTTGCACGTGTTATTAATAATTTTAATTTATTATTTCATATATTTAATTTTAACTTACTTAAGTTTTTAAAATTTATTGCACTAAGAAAAAATATCTTATTATGAATTTTATTTTTATTTTAGTTATATAATTTTTTTAGATAACTAAACTATGGATTGATGACTATATTGGACACTGGAAAATATGTTAATTTATTTAATAATAGAATGGTAATTGATGTGAATAAATTTGTATATATATATTATTATATAATTGTATTAGTTTACTTATAAATTTTTCCTAGTACTGAAATTTATTTATGTACGTAATAACTTATCCATCCTATTAATTAGCATGGGACACCCTAATAAACCCTTCCTATTATCATTCATAGCTCCAACCCTAAATTTGCTATTTACAGAATTTTTTTGACATCAGTGAGAGTTCCATTTCTATATATAATGGTTCATCAAATTGGTATAATTAATCAAGGTAGATTCTCACTAATCTTAGTTTTCTCTCCCTATTTACCACTAACACAACTCCTCATGAGCCCTAACACTTTCGCCATGCACTGGCTCGAAAGAACCATGCACGTAATTTAAAAAAAAACAGCCAACGTTCCCTCAAAATTGCACCTCACAAATTTATGATACAACAAAGAGGGCTGCAAAAGTAGACAAATTATTTAGAGGAAAAAAATGATGAAAATTCATTGGTCAGAGGTAAAAGAGAAAGCAAATATTCACATATGGATTCTTTTCATCTTAGATGGGTCTCTTTTTGCTAACATATATACAGTGGCGGAACTAAATCTTTTAAGTTAAGAGAACAAAGAGTTACAAGTTTAAGTAAGGGAAGACAAAGAACTATAAATCTAAATTCAGGATATAAAAATAAGCTTTTAATATTATTTACGAGAGTACATATTTTAAAAAATAATATAAATTTACATACTATAATCCCTCTCAAATGAATGTGGCTCCCCTTGACTATATAAGACTGCTCTTCCTTCGTTCCCACCAATTTCTAATGCTACAACAGAAGAAAATTATATCATGCCTTTGTTATCTCTAATGCAGCTAGAATAGAAGAAAACCATAGAGCATGCCTTGTTTGATCCCCTTTTTCTCAATGAAGTCAATTTGCAACATGTTCTTTTATTTGCTTATATATATAAAGAATTCCAACAATAGATACAAATAATTGTTGGCCAAAATTTTCAAACGAGTTATGTCATAAAATATGACTCACTTAAATAGGCCATTTAAATTCAAATTCAAATTCTGTTCGAATAACCTCTCTAATTTCTCGTCGTTACTCTCCATTAGCTCCGGCTGTTCGAGTCAACTCATTATCACTGTTATCCAATCAAATGGCAACACATGTCAACATATAATCATTTCAAATTGGCTAAATTATATACAAAATTTTAAACTTTATATTTTATTAAAGTTATATCCAATTTTTAAAAAGTCTCACTTTAATTATATAAATTTATATTCTCGTAATAAATCTCTAATTTACATATCGTTCAATTGTATCCAGAATCTAATAGATTCTAACGTAGATTATTTAATTATTTTAATTTGTTATTAGATATAGTTTGATTTGGTAATTATGTCAACGCAAATATCGTTCAATAATATAAAAACTAAATTTGTTATGAAAATAGAATTAGATATAATTGGAATGAATAGTAAAATTTAAAATTTTTTATGTAATTAAGCATTTTAAATTCTCTTTAATAAAACGATGCCGTATCACAAAATGAAGTATTTGGCAGTAAATAGAGCAAATCGAAAGATTGAAACTCCTTAACAGGGAAAATCCGATCAGGAAACACGTGGAATATCATTTTTAATTAAAAGAAAACAAGGGAAAAAAGAGCTGTTAAACTTACGGTGACTTTTGATTCGCAAGAATGTTCATCTTTGAGGAGGGAAGAGATGTGATGTCGAATTCCTCGTAACAGTAGGGGAATGGGAAACCAAGTCGAACATCGTCTTCTAGCTCGAACTCATCGATGCTTAGTCGATCCCAGTCACACATAAAAAATTTAAAAAAAAAAAACATTCAGGGAACGATCAAAAGACCCAGAAAAGCATTAAAAAAAAAACAGAAGGCTTAGCTAAATCGGAGCTTTGATGATGGTTCTGCAAGTTGTATTTGCGTTTGGTGGCGGCAAGGCGAGAAGCCCAGAAATGAGTATCCATTTCCCTTCAAAGATTCAGAGATGCGAGCTTTTTCTTTGAATCATTAAATCCCTTTATATTAAAAAAAATATATTATATATATATATATATTTATTAACCTCCAGAATAAATACGAAAAAGAATTAACTCGGAGACTCGACGGAGTCGAGATTTATATGTCACTGCCGGACTATGTCAGTGGATTCTCTTCTTTAATCCCTATTCTCTGCGGTGGTAGTAGATTTATTCAATAATTACGCAAATGATATCAAAATTTTATCATTTTTACAATTTGGTATGAAACTTTTTAATTGTTGTAATTTAGTATCAAAATTTTTAGTAATGTTGTAATTTGGTACTTAAATCAAAATTTTAATCAAACAAGACGCCACATATGCAGTCAAATGTCATGTTAGCCAGTCGACATGCCACATCAGCTTTTTTTACTAGAATTTTGACTTTGGTATCAAATTGTAACATTTATAAAAGTTTTGATACCAAATTACAATAATTAAAAAATTTAGTAATAAATTGTAATAAAATTATCATAAAATTTTGTACTATTTACACAATTAGCCAATAGATGTATACTCTAAGAATGTTTGACTTCTTTGTGTAAATTTTTTTGCAGTGAATCCAATGAAAAAAATAAAAAAAATTATTATTTACCTTTTTTTAGGTTGATATAATACATTAATATCTCTTGATATTTTAAAATTTTACGATCTGTTCAATGTGATTTGACATAATAAATCAGTATTTTCTGAAATTTGAAAATTATACTATTTATCTCTTTAAATTTCGACATATTGCATTAGTATTCTCTAAAATTTTGATTTATTGTATTAGTCTTCCCGAACGAAAGAGAATATTTTTTCTTACTAATGTATTATGTCAAATTATAAAAAGTAAACAATATAATTTTTAAACTTTAAAAAAATATTAGTGTATTATGTTAAATCACGGAGGCTAAATTGTATAATTTTTAATCTTTCAAGAGTTACCGGTATATTATATAAAGTACTTTGGTAAATAGTTTTTCCAAAATAAAAGAGAGGAAAAGAATATGCAAAGTTCTAATTCAAGTTTGACTTGTTCGCGGGCATAGTAATCTGTGGGGTTGAACAGAGAAAGAGGGAGAGAGAGAGGGCTTAAAATTAAATTTGAGAGGATTGATTATGGAATTAAGGAAGACAGATTCCTTTTGATCTTTCTTTTCATTTTGTGGTAATTCATTTCTTGATACGGCATCGTTTTTTTTGTTTGAATAAATATGATACATCATCGGTTTATTAAAGAGCATTTGGAATGATTATATGTCGACATGTGTCACTATTTGATTGGAAAACGGTTACACTGAGTCGACTCGGACGGCCGGGACGAATAAAGGGTAACGGCAAGAACCTGATGATTTATTTAAACCGAAAAGTCTAAATTTAAAGAATTTATTTATACTGATTCGTTACATAGTTTAGGGATAAATTTGACTATTTGGCCAATAATTGTTTCTTAGTATGTTACTCAATTTGCATCTTCACTTTTTTTTTTCTTTTACCTGAAAAAATAACTCCACTTGGTAATAAAAAATAACTTCAGACAATACAAACTAAATTTGTTAGAAAAGTTTTTGAGTTTGAACTCACTAATATCTGTGATCTAAAAAAAAGAACCGATTGATCACTTCAAAATTGTTAAAAATTATAAAGAACCGATTGATCACTTCAAAATTGTTAAAAATTATATTTATATAAGACAGTGTTCATAAACAAATTTGTTTTCTTTTTTTAACAATCTTGAGAGGTGTAATTTACGAACTCATGCTTATCCTTGGTATGACGAGAAGTTTTGCCTTGGCTGCTGCAATATTTTTCTTTTTTCTTTTTTTTTTTTTTGTTAGATTTGGCTGCTGCAATATTTATAAACAACTTAAAAAAAATATTTAAAGAAAGGCGGGGGGGAAGGGCAGGTCCAGTTGACCAAAATATATATCCTCATTGCGGCTTGTTGGAGATATTAAGCTGATCATATATAAGCTTCAGGCATGCATAACACAGGCTTCGGTTAGCAGCGGGACGTGGTTTTGGTTTAGCGGCGGATTATTTGTCGCGAACGAGGATCTTTAAACTGAATACAGATGCTTCGGTAAATCCAATGACCGGATTAGCAGCGGGAGGTGGTTTGGTTAGAGATTGCACGGGTAAGTCGCAGATTGGGTTCATTTCAAAGTTTGGCTTCCGTCCGATATCAACTTGCAGAAGCATGGGTTATCCTTGAAGGCCTCAAGCTTTGCTTGGCGAAATGGCTTCCACACACTGCTGGTAGAATGTGATAACCAGGGGGTAATGAACTTGATAAAGGGTACATATCATGCATCCTGATATTCATTCTCTTCCAATTATCAATCAGATTAAAAGCATGGCTTCTATATTTCCCTCCTTTTCGATCAAGCATGTTTTCGAGAGGCAAACTTTGCTGCGGATTATTTCTCGCATTTGGGACATGATTATGCTGCGGGTTCTCACGTGCTTATTGATCCCCCTCAAGGGATTAACTTCTGCCTAGCTGTTACATGACTTAGCCAGTGTTTTTTATGCATGCTGACTTATCCGTGTACTAAAAAAAAAACCTTCAAAAAATATTTATATAAACAAAAGTAAAAATAACATTTAAAAAAAAAACTAATAATATAAAGCAGAAATTATTTTGATGACAGCACAAGTGAAGAACAACTCAACTGAATAAAAATTTACCTACCTACCTCCATCTAACATTTCCATTCTCTTTTTATCTTTTGGTCGGATATGATATATCCAAATTATTAGATAAACCGAATGTATTAGATCAAATCAATCATATAAATATATATATTTAATTGTTTTATTTTTATGTTTGTATCCATCGATAAAAATAAACAATTAAATACATATCATTATATAATTGGATTGTTAAGAATTTTTCGGTAAATCAACTGGTGTTTGTTCAGCGCCTTCACAAACCCGTATGCCTCATGCTGAGCTGCAGGCCGGTGACAGCTCTCAAGAACTTTACCTTCTGTATTGGGTTCAGTATCCTCACCACTTTGATCACCATGTTTGTCCTCAACGTATCTGCTTTTCCCACCACCCCCTCCATCCCCAATTCAAGTGTCGGTATTGCCGAGTTGTCGATTACTCCATCATTCGCCACCCGCTCTACCCGTCTAGCTGCTTCCAGCAATAGCCGAGACGCCACACTCTCTTGAAGACACGCCAACTCATCATTTAGCAGTCTCTCGTTCGCTCCGGTTTCCTCCTTTAGCATAATTATCCTCTGTCTCTGTTCTTCAGATAGGTCGTGAACAGAGCCGTTTAGGACCCGGAAAGCCAGTGCAGGCTTGAATCCTGCTATCCAGAGGAAGCTGCGCTCGAAAGGAGTGAACCACGGCGGAGAAAACAGCAGGAAGACATTTCGTTGAATTATTCTGGACTTTTCCTCGTAGTACTGCTCGTAGTGGGTGAGGATACGGGAGATAAGCTCCTTGGGATCCTCGTTGCTTGATTCATGACAACGCTGCTCTACCGATAAGAGTTCGTCGAGATAGTGTTCTTGCCGCACAAGCCACCTCTCGAAAAACCGCTCAAAGTTTGATCCGTTGGGCATAAAGTTAGCAGCAGAGCCACACAGAGACAATGATATTTCATAATCAGAACAGTATGAGAAAATAAACGTACATTTATATATAGGTATTACTATTTAAGTGGTGGTTCGCCACGTGTCCAGTGTGCAATGTGGAAGATTAATAGGAAGACATATCATGCATGTGATTTCATTTCTTAATTGACGAAAGGCGGTAATGCAAAGTGGCAAGTTGACAAGGAAACGATAAATTCTTTGATACATCTGTATATTAAACCAAATAAATTATACAGTATGCAATTTGTAATTTAATTTTTTTTTTTATCATTTTATCTCTTAAAATAATTTTGGAGCCACTTAAAATTTGGTTCGCCAGTAACAGTTGATAGCTAAGTTTTTTTTTCTCAACAATTGATATATAAATGTTTAGTAAACTTTTTTAAATAATAACTATTAGTTGTTTAAACATTTGAGGATTAAAAATTCAAATTTAAAGATTAAATTATCCTTGTATTAAATTATTCTTATACATAAAGAAATAACAAATTTTAAATAAAATTTGAATTCAGTTATTCTTATATTATATAATTTTATAAAATTTTATTATTAATAATATCTATTAAAATACACTTATATTAAATGATTAATATTATATTATATTATTTATTTATTATAAAACAATATATAACTTTAATTAAATAAATAATTTTCCACTTACTAATTTTGTATTCTAATAGCAACAACTTAATTATTATTTTTTGGTGTATTACCAACCGATTTTCAAAAGCTCTTAGGCTTTGATTATTCCGGCTCGAACTAAAAAATAAGTACTAAATTATTAGAGAATTTTTTATAAATACCAAAAAAAGGAGGAATAATTACAATTTTTTGGTATTTGGGTAAATTTTGGATAATTTTTATATAAATCTTGGTAAATCTTGAGTAAATCTTGTATAAATTCAACATTCATTAATTTTTTTTTGTAAAAATTGGATAAATTGGGTGTTATTTGAGTAAACTATAAGTAAATCTTTGTTAAATCTTTTGTAATTTTAATTTTTATTAATTTTATGGTAAATTTCGGATAAACTTTGGGTAAACATTTGATAAAAATCTAAAGTAAATTTTGTGTAAATTCAATTTTTATTAATTTTGCTATAAACCATGGGTTATAACTTGAGTAAACCTTAAGTAAATCAATAATAAATATTTTCTAACTTCAATTTTCATTAATTTTGTGGTAAATTTTAAGTAAATTTGATTAATTCTTGGGCAAATATTGGTAAATCTTGAGTAAATCTTACGTAACTTTAACATTTATTAATTTTCTTCTAAACATTTGGTATAACTTTAATAAATTTTAAGTAAATTTTTGACAAATATTTTGTAACTTGAATTTTCAATAATTTTGTAGTAAATTTTGAGTAAACTTTAAAAAATTCTTAGAAAAATCTTAATAAATGTTAAATAAACCTTGTATAACTTTAATTTTCATTAATTTTCTAGCAAACATTAGGTAAATTTTGAATATATATTGAATAAATTTTAAATAAATTTTTTATAAAACTTTTATAACTTTAATTTTCATTAATTTTACAGTAAACCTTAAATACATTTTGGTAAATATTGATTTTCAGTATTTTTATAAATATTTTTAGAGTTTTAGATATATTTGAAAAAAACTTTAGGACACTCCATATTTTTGAAAAAAACTTTAAAAGATAATATTTTTGTAAATGTATAGATATTTTTTTTTTCCATTTTTGTAAAATTCCCAATATTCAAACCGATAAAATTCACTTATCATATATATATATAGAGAGAGAGAGAGAGAGTATGGAATATCTTCGATTCCTTTTCAAGAAAATAACATCTTACGCACCAAAAATAATAATAAATAATTTTACTCTTTAATTAAATCTTAATCATTTGTTTCGGTGGACAAATTTATACAATAAGGGAAAAGATACACTGATTTGTACCTAAGCAAGATCTCGTATATAACGTGGCCGCCAGAAATTTTAGTCGAGATTAGTTCTATACTCATGTCTGTTAGCAATAATCGAAATAAATATTTATTGTAATCGAACCGATAAATTTAACTCAATTAATTTGGGTTATAAATTTTAATTGGTTTGATTTAATTAACATT
Source organism: Balakata baccata (assembly GCA_949630135.1). NCBI lineage: Eukaryota > Viridiplantae > Streptophyta > Magnoliopsida > Malpighiales > Euphorbiaceae > Balakata > Balakata baccata. The sequence goes on from CATIWF010117635.1 coordinate 44,997, forward strand.
TTAAAAATTTTAAAAATATTGATGGGCAGAACCATGACGTTCGTGACATTTGAAAGAACCACATACAAGATCCATATTTAAATGGGCTAATATCATAAAAAAAATGGAAAATTTACAAAAATTTCTAAAATTGTGCAAATAATTACATTAATACTGATGATTAAAATTTTTTTCAATTTTATAGAAATGAGCATAAAATTATTATTATAATAATACTGAAATTCTGAAAGTCGGCCAAAATATACCAAACAATATACAGTCGGTATATCTCTAAAATACTTTTAGTATACATTATAAATACCTAGATTCAATTTTTACAAAAAAAATAAAAGAAGAAGAATTAAATTATTAATAGATCATTTAAAATGTTGTTTGACTTGTATTATTCTTTGTAGAGCCTTAAATTTTATTAGTATAATTCATTGTAGAGCCTTTGAGGTATGCCTTCATAATTCCTTAGAAATTCTTTGAAAATTCAATGAATATAATTCAAAAATACCTTAAATATATCTTCCGAATATCTTGTTTCATTTTTCATCAAAACAAAAAAAAATTGAATAATTAATAAATAGTTTAAAGTGTTGTTTGATTTGTATTAATCTTTGTAGAGCATTAGATTTGATTTGTATAGTTCATTATGGAGCCTTGAATATACTTTCAAAATATTTTGAGAATACCTTGACAATTCCTTGAAAATACCTTAGATATGATTTGAAAATACCTCGAATATATTTTGATAATTTTAAAAAAAAAAAAAAACAAAGAAAAGAAGATATTAAAAGAAAAATATCAACAAGCAACAAAAGAAAATACTAACTAAACAAACACAAAAAAAGAAAAAGAAAAAAACGCATATCACAAAAAATCCACTTAAAAAACAAATCTTTACAAACTATGGTTGTAAAAACTAGACCGGTCCTACCGATTTAATCAGAAAAATTGGGAATCAGCTCTTAAACCGGACAGTTTTTACTCTAAAAACCGGACGGTTTTTACTCTCGGTGGAAAAATTGGCAACCCGGTCGGTTCAACCGGAAAAACCGGAAACCGACTAATTTTGACTGGTTTTTCTGGATTTTTTTATAGTTTTTTGTAAAAAAAATTTAATTATTAAATTTGGTCAAATCTAACCAATTCAACCGATTCAATAAAAAAATTGATCCCAAAACTGGATAAATTAACTATAAACTAATCAAATTGCTCAAAATAAACATATTTTTAAACAATTAACTCACCCTTATTTATAAAATGATATATTATCTTCATTCTTACTTTTTTTTATGTGAGATTGTTTGCTCATTTTTATATTTTTTTCTTATTTCTTTTTTATATTACTTTTCTTTTATAATTTGAAAATTTTGGCTGATTGTATTTTTAAATTATAAATTTTATTTACATTCAATAATTAATTAAATGTTTAGTTATACAAATATATGAAATATGATTTTTAAAAAAAATAAAAAAGAAAATATTAGACATTTTATATTATTCTTATATATTACAACTTATTCTCTATTTTTATCATGTATGAGATATATTATGTTTTATTATATATGAGACGTGTCATATTTTATAAAAATACTATGTAGGCCAGTTAGATTTTAAATCCGTGATCCGTTAGTTTTTCCGGTTCATTGACCAGACCGATTTTTACAACTTTGATACAAACAACTTAGGAATGAGGAATGCAGTCATGTGAATGTGAAGATTCACAAATTTTCGGGTAAATTTCATCTACGGTCTTTCAATTATATAACTCGTAACAACTCGGTACCTTAAAAATTATTCGTAACACAAAAGTACCTCAATTATCTAACTCGTAACAATTCGGTACCTGAAAAATTATTTGTAACACAAAGATACTTCAATTTTTATTTTGTAACACAAAAGCACCTCAACTTTTATTTTGTAACTAAATAGTACTAATATTAATCTCTCTAATATAAGTATGATATAAAATATCTGTATCAAATAAATTTTAATAAAAATAAAATTAGATGTAATATTCATATTAGATAAATTTCAATTTTACTGACTGTATATTACAACTAATTTTGTTTTTATTAAAATTTATATGGATATTTCATATTATACTTCTGTTAAATAAACTAAAAGGTATTTGAAAGTGCAGTTAAGTATTCCAAAAGCATATTTTGATTTTTTTTTATTTAATTGACTAATTTATTTTATTTTTATGATTTTTTTTTCAAATATACTTCTAGAAAAAATATCTATTTATCTGTATTTACCAAAAAAAGTTTTCAAAACTCAAAAAAGTAAAAATACAAAATTTTTTTTCCCAAAAAACATTTTTTCCAAACATAATGTTAAATGAATCCTAATAGTTGAAGACATAAGTATTATTTAGTTACAAAATAAAAATTGAGGTACTTTGTTGTTACAAATAATTTTTAAAGTACTAAATTATTACAATTTACATAATTGGAATACATTTGTATTACAAATAATCTTTCAGGTACCGAATTGTTACGAATTAAATAATTGAAGTACCTTTATGTTACAAATAATTTTTCAGGTACCGAGTTGTTACGAATTATATAATTAGAGGACCGTGGATGAAATTCACCCCAAATTTTCTTGCAAGAGAGATGGTGGAAGTCGGCATTAGACTATGCAACCGTAACCGAAAAACTATCGTTTGGAGTGTAGAGAATGAAGGGTTTAGCAAAAATTAAGGACCAAACGAGTTTACCGGCGAGAGGGAGAAAATGGAGGAGAATAAGAGAGATTGCTTCAGATTAGGAATGATTGCAGAGTTGAAGAATAAAGAATCGACAATGAGTTCATAGATGAAGATGCATGCAACTAGGAGTTAATCGGTATGAAAGAAAAAAAATTTCAATAAAAAAAAAACTATCAATAATTACGAAAAGGAAAATTAAATATGACAAACGGTGAAATTTCCTCAAAAATTCTAAACGTTGCACTTTTTCACTGTTATATCCAAATTTTCAAATATTCTAGTTAAATTATATGAAATTCCACTATTATAACAAATTTAGTCTTGTCACCACGGAATTACACTCTGAATCTGACGCAAACGTAGATTGTCGCCTCATTTTGACATGTTACCCGATTGAGTTCAATTATGCAATTTTACACCAGCACCAACTAGGTTCGGAATGTAGTTCCATGCCAACAAGACTATATTTGCTATAATAATGGAAATTCATATAATTTAACTAAAATATTTGAAGAATTAGATATAATTGTAAAAGCGTGCAAAGTTCTAAATTTTTTATGATATTTGCTTATTTAAATCTGCTTCGGTACAAATATTTTCTGCCCTCAGTACATCACATGCCACATGCATACAAATGGTTGAAAACAATTCTTATCATTTCTAAAGATTATCAAGCAATAGAGATGAAATTTTTCAAACTACATAAGCAAAATACATCAATACACACGAAATGATGAATCCCCAATTCAAAAATTTCTTGTGATATTTTTATTAGAAAATGCATTGATGTTAAAGCATTTTTAGGACAATAAAACAAGCAAAGGCTGTAATTATATTAACGAACTATTTATTCATACCTGAAGGAGATTTACATTAGTTGTTAATCTACAATTCACAATAACCAAGTGGCATTCCTGCATTATATAGGTTTTTCATTTCATAGTTACCCTAACAAATTATTTAAACAAGAGTTTAATTGAAGAAATGCAAGTTACGAATCCAAACACTAAGAAAACTTTTCAAGTCCTTGACTAATGGCGGGAAAAAACAATCTGCCAACATGCAAATTGTTAATTCCTAATGCCTGATATGATAATTACGTTCTAAAACAAGACAAATCATTATCAGATGTAGTTAATCATGTTAAATGGTGTCACAAGTGCAAAAATAACCGGGCTGGCACTAATAGGAAAAAGTATAAATGAAAATTCTCGAGTCTAAACCAGAGGAGCTCATCTGAATTGTCGATGATCCTGATCACAACAATCAAAAACAAGACAGATATCTAAAATAAAATTGGAAGTCCGAGTTTGTTGTATTGTAAAACTAGAAAGCTAGACACATGCTAACAAAAGGGTACCAAGGACATTACCATTGTGATCTTTGATGTTGTCAAGAGGTAAATTCCAAGCCCCATTGAAGCAACCTTGATAGAGAAGACAAAATCAGAAAAGGCAATCCTCATAAAAATAATAATTATGAAAGAAAAATTGATGCTCACTACAAATAATTTGTTACCACTTACCTTACAATGCAGCAACAAGACTGCCCCTGATTGTCATCTCTTCTTAAAGCCATACTTCTTCCTTTCATAGAATAGATCTGTTTTTGCACTTCCCAAATTGACAATTTTTGGGCATCCATCTCGGTCTTTCTCTTGTTGAGTACACTCTTTGCAGTAATAAGCATCAGAAATACCCACTCCTCCGCAGATAACACACCGACCTTGGAAGGACCCATAGTTGCATTCTTCGCAGACCCGGACAAGTGTACAAGGACGCACATAAGAGTCGCAGATTACACACTTGCCATCGCACTTTTCACACAACCGTCCAATAGCAATTCCTGGTTGCTTCCGGCACATGATCAAATCAGGATGATGCTTTGCCATTCTCCCCTAGCTTTACCACTACACAAAGCAGATGTTACACTTGTAAACCATACTACCTTTTGATTTTTAACAAAAAAATGGAGAAAATAATAAAATTCTAATCAAAAGGCAGCATTCAAGGTAATGCTAGTTTGTAGGTTGAATTAATTCAGAAAACCATAAAATCTTAAATACATTTTTATGACATAATTTTTTTCCTCTTTTCAATTTGCTACCCAAAAGTAAATTATTGCAACAAAGAACAAGTTCATGACTCAGTGACTACCCAATAGCATCGACAAGGTAACAAAATCAACTCAGTAAGCAGCTAAGATTAATAATTTCACATAACATAGAAATGAAAAAAATCATAATAAATTATCACTTAATATGAATCAAATTACCAAATAATTAAATCGACTATCTACTGGCAAACCCTCGATTAACCGTATATGAGACTAAAAATTTCAAATCTTCCCCGTACTAAGGTAAACAATGAAACAACATATACAAAGCGCGACTGATCATTTTAATGAATTAGATTGCTCCAACAGTTTCCAAAACCGAATGGCACAAAGGTTAGTACGAGTTGAGAAATAATTTCCGGGAAAACAAACAAGAGATAAATCTGAAGCATATAGGTATTGAGGAATATTACTCGGACAGATTATGAGGAAAGCAAACACAGAACGAAACTGTAGTAGATGCTGAACAATGAAATAGAGGTAAAGCCCAAAAAAAAAGATCAAAATTAGAAACACTGATAAACCCTAAACCCTTGATTTCCTGCTAAAATCAAAAGAGTTAGATCTCGAACCTGAACTTTGTTGGGTCTATTGTTCTTTTGCTACAGTTTTCTTCTTCTCTTTTACTCCTTGGACAGTTTGGACTTTGCTGAACTTGATTGATAGACAGTATATGTAAAATATCTAAGCTTCTATCCTAAATTTACAGAGAATCGAGAGAAGAGGGGGAAAAATATTGTTTGTTCAGACCGTGTGCTCTCGTCAGGTCAATTACGGCAAGATATTAAAATGAACCGTAAATTCGGATTTGGTTTATTTTTCTTTTTAGAATATACTATGAAATTTCTTTGCTTTAATATACCCTTATTATTCTTCCATTAACTTTTTCTATTATATATTAATAAAATATTAAAATCGTTGTACTTTCTTTTTTATCTTGAAAAAACTAGAAAAAATATCAAAATATTAAATTTATCAAAATAAATAAATAATTGTATTTTTAGTTTTTTAGTTAACTAACCGAATATTCTACTCAAAAGTAACTTAATGGACTAATTGATATATTTAACTAAATCTGAAGAACTTTATAATATATTTTTAAAAATAAATGGACTAACTAGTATATTCAATTAAACTTTATGGGTGTATTAATAATTTATCCTAAAATTAATATTTCTCGTGGTAGATAAGATATCAAATGTGCCAAATTATACTTTCATAAATTTTAAAATTGTTACATCATCTTATTTACATCTTCATAAATAAAAAAATATAGTTTTTTAAACAATAAATTTTAATATATCATTATTATCTATTTTTATAATATATTATACTTTTTTTTTTCTCCAATTCAATAAGAAATCAATTTTCACATTTAGAAGGGAATCGAAAAATCAAATTTCTTTGTTTTTAATGATTGTTCTTCTTATTCAGGAGTAGAATGTTTGAAATTATTGTTAAATGTTTTAAAAATATATTTTAAATTTATTTATTTAATTAATTAATTTTTTTAATTTTTATAAACTGTTTTATTTATTGTTAAATGTTCCAAATATATTTTTTAAATTAAATTAATTAATTTTTATAAATTGTTTTATTCAAATATATTTCTAAAAAAAATATATATTTATCTATTTCTACAGCAGTTTTCAAAGCTTAAAAAAAATAATAAAAAATACTTTTTTTTTTTTTTCAAAAGAACACTTTTTCGAATGTAATACTAAACATGAGTTAACTGAATAAGAAGAAAAGTAATCAAATTATTTTTTCACTCAATTTCTCCAATTGCGACAAATTACTAATTTTATCTAAAAAAGGTATTCTATGATTCACTTGCATCAGTGTTTGGCAATAACACTTTCTATTTTTTTTTTTTTTGGAAAGAAGTACAACACTTTAGACTGAAAATTAAAATTGGAAAATTTACCAGCACTAAAACTTATTGATTACAATTTCCATATTTTATTCAGTATAAAATAAAATAATTTTATTTAGTGTAGACAAAAGATAATAAAACAGAATAAAATAATTAAATTTATACATGACGTGACTAAAAATTAATAAACCAAGATTTTGAAAAATAATTCAAGCTTTTCTTTATTTTTATTTTTTCAGTTTTCTATGGTAATTGTAATTTTTAGTTACATAAAATTATTTTTTTTTCCAAACAGATAAATTGTTAAGTAATTCATAAATTATTGTTAGGCATTAAAAATTCTATTTCATTATTGTATAAAATTATCCAAAAACTTTTCTTAAATGAGTTTAATACAATGTTATAGAAACAGAACCGAACATCAAACTGGTTAATATTTAGGTCACAAATTTGACTGGTTTAATTGAGATCAACTTAACTTATTTTTGAAAAAATTACTATTTATCCTTTAATTTGATATAATATACTGATGTTCTTTAAAGTTTAAAAATTATACAATTTGACCCATTATAGTTTGACATAATACACTAATATTTTTAAAATTTGAAAATTACATTATTTACACCTTGTAATTTGACATAATACACCAGTAAAAAAAGAATATTTTATTTTGTTTACAATATGTCAAAACTTCAGAAGATAAATAGTATAATTTCCAAACCCTAAAAGCTAATGTATTATGTCAAACCAAATAAGACAAATTGTTTAATTTTCAAACTTCAAGGGTACTAATAATAGTATATTATGTCAAATTACAAAAAAAATAATAATAATTTTTCCTTTATTTTATTATAAATAATTAAATATTTATGAAAAAAATATAAAAATGTAAAAGAAATGTCTGCTTTTTTTATTATTATTATTATGTAGAAATGTCCTGTAATTTAAAAAAACGTAGAAGCCAAGCTATAGAAGGCCACATAAACGAGGCCTAGAACAAAACTGCCGTCCGTTAGCTTTAACAACTGCCATAGCTCCAGCAGTGACTCCAGCCCAAATCACAGTAGACAAATATTGCTGTGCATTTCGCCCTGCTATAGAAAAATCCAACGCAAAAAGACATATATAGCCCCTATAATTTTCTGTTTTCACCATTTTGCTCTCTTAACCGGTTTTTGGTCCATTTTGATCCGTATAT
>CATIWF010117660.1:0-57364 GCA_949630135.1 Balakata baccata
TTTCCATTTTGTTCTTTAAATCATGGGATGATCTTGGCAAAATGGATTTTATCCATAAAAGTTAACAAAATATGTTTTGTTAAAAGTTATGGATAAATGCTCAAGGTTAACATGAAAAATGTGTTTTCATGTCATGCAATATTTGATTGCATGTTTCGGTAAAATTAAAAATTTTTGAAATCTATAATTTTGACCGAGACTGAGAGCTCCCCTCAATCCAAATAAAAATAATCGCTTCCGCTGCCAGCCAACAGAAAGCAACTTTGCCAAGGAACTATATCCAGCTTCTTTATGCCTATGTTTCCCGGCCATAAGAAATTCTGCATGCTCCTTCCCATATGAGCCAAGAGAGACTTTGGCCGTTTATAAATCATAAATGAATGTATGAAGGAGCTAGTGAAAACTGATTGAATTAATGTTAACCAACCTGTCATTGAGAGAATCAACCTTTTCCACGTTGCAAATTTGTTCAAAATTTTATCAGCAATTGGCTTGAGCCATTTTTGCTTTAGTGCATCGAGAAAAAGCGGGACACCAAGATAATTGAAAAACAAACTTCTAGCTTTGATTTCCACCTTTGCCATCATCCGCATTGATCATCTAGGTGTAATGGTCTTGCCAAAAAAAATATTGGATTTAATCCAATTTACCCTCTGTCGTGACAATGCACCATAGGTATCAAATACATGAGTAATTATGCTTAAATTATTATTGGAAGCTTTCACAAAAATTAGAATATCATCAGCAAATAAAAAGTGAGTAGGAAAAGACACCCCTTGAATAAATGTTGAGTTGCAACTCTTCAGTAAATACTAATTTAGACAACCATTGCTGAGAAAATCCTCGGCAAGTCAAAAAAAAAAAAAAAAAGAATAGGAGATAATGAATCCCCTTGTCTAACCCTTCTAGAACATGATTGAGAGCCTAGTGGAGGAAAAGATATCCAAAATCCAATCTTGAAATCACAGAGAAAACCCAAAAGTTCCAAGACATCTAGAATTAAATTCCAATATAAAGTGTCCAAAGCCTTGTAACTGTCTATTTTCAATGCCATATTACCACCATAACGTTTTTTTATCAAGAATGTTAATACCCTCAGATGCCAGAGCAATGCAATGAGAGATATTTATGTTTTTGATAAAACCAAACTGATTATTAGAAATAATCCGAGATGCAATTGCAAATAATCTGTCTGCTAAGATTTTTGTAATATTTTTTAAGCAGAATTTGCTCATAGTAATAAGTCTATGCTGCTCCATAGCTATAGCCTCTTTAACCTTCGGCAATAGAACTATAGTGCATGAATTAAAACTTGTTGGAATAGAACATTGGCAAAAGAAACTAGACAATACACGACAAACATCTGTTCCCACAATATCCCAAAAAGCTAGATAGAAACAACCTGTGTAGCCATCTGGGCCCGGTGCACTGTGAGGGTGCATACTGAAAACAGTGTTTTTAATATCATTGCTAGAAAGGCAATGAAGCAATGATGAATTATCTTCATTTGTAACTGAGGAAGGTATAATCTCTAACATGAGGGCAATGTTTGATTTCACCGACCGATCTTTTAAAAGATTGGTATAATAATCAACAATATGTTGCTAAATCTGATTAGTGTCATCCAAAATAATGCCATCAATTTGCATTGAATGAATTCCCTATAAAGGCTTTCGCTGGGAATGAAGAAGATGGAAAAGGCTTGTATTCCTATCTCCTGCATCCCACCATTTTACTCAACTTTTTTCCTTATATAAAATCTCATGCTGCATAATATGTAAATTAAGTTTTGCATGCGCCTCTAATTTCCTCTTGTGACTATCCTCAGGCAAACCATAAAGAGAGATAATTTTGACTTCACTAAGCTCATTTTTAGCATTAGAAATATTATCGTGGACGTATCCAACGGTTGCTTGTTCCAATTTCAAAGAACCATACAAAGATGACATAGTTTAATGGCAAGATTTTGCATTGGTGTTAAACCCAGACTTTGTATTGTCCAATTCGTAAGCACCAGCTAATGTATGGACTAATTTGTCAACCATATCGCTTGGAAAAAACGTTAGTATGTTTTTTTATGTAAAATTTGTTTGGTAGTAATTATAAAATATGAAGAATTTAGTCCAATGAATTCAATATTTTTATTATAATTGATTTTATCTTAAAATGAAGTTAAATTGAAGGCATTCAAATATTGTAAATTTATTTTATAAATTTCCTCATAAATTAATTTATTCATTAACTATAATGCCATATAATGTTAGTTGGTAATTAAATCCCATAGTACCAAGATTAATATATATATATATATATATATATATAGCTTAAAATGTATAATGGACTGTATATAACTATAAATATCAAACTTAAGACAATTAAGATAACAAATTAAAAATAAGTAATTATAGATTGAATATCTAAATTTAAGTTTAATATATTACAATACTTATTTTTTCTAAAAAAATTATACTAATATATTTATTATATTGAATTATCATATATTTATAATACACTTATTACAAATTTAGATTTATTACATAATATAATTAGAAACACTATAAATGCTGAAAAAATATAATTAGTTATTATTTATTTATAAAAAATTCAGAGTAAAAAAATGAAAACTAGTAATATCTTATAATTATTTATTTATTTATTTAATAACAAAGATAGTTATTACTTTGATAATTAATTTATCTCAAACTTATATAGAATTTATGAGTTCAATTTCCTATACCATCATCTTAATATTTATAATACATAAAATTATTTTTTAACATATTAAAAACTTTTAATTATTTAAATTCATTGTTATTATTAATGTCATATTTTATTTTATTAATTAATTGATAAATTTATAATTTTAATTTTATGGATTAAAATGTATATAATTATGAGTTTAAGTTATATTATATTTGTTTTTTCAAAAAAAAAGTTATATTATATTTGTATTATAAAGGGTAAAAATTATAAAAAAAATTATATAAATTATTAATTATAAATATTTAAATATTGGTTTTTTGATACAATTCGGTTCTAGAATAGTTCAATACAATACAATATGGTTCTCGGTTCGGATATCACTATAAAATCTAGATCCATCAAATTTTAAGTTAACGGTACAATTCAGTTCGGATCTAGTAAAAAAAGTTAACGGTCACAATTCAATTATTGATCTTTTTATTTGGTTTTTTGGTTCGCTCTAGTTTGATATGCCTTTGGGCTTGAGATAAATATTGGCATTTGGATAACTTCAAGTGGTTAGAGTGCATAATGATGGAAATGAGTAAATTTTAATAATTGATGCTTGATATGAGGTTTACTTAAGTTTGATGCTAACCTTTGTGTTCTCTTGAGTTTTATTTGTAATTGTGGTACGAGAATCAATTTTAATATTGTGTGTTGTTAGAAGGTTTCACTTGAGTGAACCATAGGTTGCATGTGTCATTAGTTGAGCTGTGTTTTGGCATGAGATCTATGCAATTTTCCAGAGTCATAATTGTTACTCAAGTGTTGTTGTTGAAGCAAAAGACTTCGCCACCCGGCTCATAGCTAGGCAAGCCATGAGCCAGGCCATGACACATATGCTATATGTCTTTGTGATTTAGTATTGTGACATTTAATTTAAAATATGCCATAAGATTTGTATATTGAGCATAACATGAGATTTCTTAAGATTGTTGATGTGAAGCATGAAATATATTTTGGGTTGTGCCATGCTATGATATTTTGTGTTAACCTTGAGATAAAAATGAGATTAAATGATATAAAACATGTGATGATGATGGAAGATCTTACCAAATGAGAATTGTGAGAAAGACTATGCCTAATTATTCTAACAAGGACTAGAGCTAGGATAGATGGAATATCATTGAGGGAGTTTGGTACCACTTTAGGCCCAAAGTTGGCCGTCATGGGGATGAGACCTATGTATTGAAGGGCTATGCCTAAAGTAACACCCTCAAATACTTGGAGATGATCTTTTCTCAAGCAGAGTTCCTGAGTAGCTCAGAGTAGCCATAGATCTCGTAACCATTTTAGTTTGGTTTATAGTATATGGATGAAATAATCATTGCAATTACAAAATGGTAAGAATGGATGTGAAAATAAGTTGAGATTTCTATGTGACTAGTATATGAGATATGTATTGCTTGTGATAAGAACATGGTTGAGTTAATCTCACATGCTTATGCATATATACATGTATATGTGTACATGCATGGGTGAATATGTGATGCTTCATGCATATCACATTGAAATAAACCTTAGGGTGGTTTGATAATTGATATGTATGCATGACATATGAGAGTACTATATGGTGCGACATATGAATGTAAGATAAAGTCTATAACATGATCATGTTTGTGAAATTAGTAATTGCATAACATTGCATGCTATATGAGAATTATGATGGGAGATAATTGGGCATATAATGAGATATACATGTTGGGGCATGAATAAATGTATTGGCATGATAAGTGTGTACTACTTAGCATGTGTATGAAGAAAAATATTGGAATATTATTATGCATATTACTTGATGATGTTATGAAATCATGGTGGATTTGAATTTACATGTGCACCATTAAGCATGAGTTGCTTAGCGTATAAGTGTTTCTCATGCGCAGGTTAAGAGATCTTGTAGTTGTTGATAGAAGACAGAGCCTAAAGAGGCAAAGGTTAGGCCGGCATTAGGGAAATGATGATACATGCATATTGGGATTTATGGTTTTGTTGTAAAGGAGATATTTGAGTTATATTTCTATATATAAAGGAAGCTTTGTAGATTTGAGTCAATTTGTGCTCAAGAAGTTTTATAGATTTGAGCATAACAGGTTTTTAATTTGTCGAATTTTGATAATTTAGGTGACATTAACTCATTTAATTGGATTACTCTTGTTATATAGGAGGGTGTTACACCAAGATTGCAATGCATCTTGATCTTCTTACTCCTCACTACAAGGAATTGGAAGAGTATGGTGATAACTTGATGGACATTCCATATCTTCTAAGTGCTAAAGCCATCAAGAAAATTAAGGATGATGAGTATGTACATGCCTTAGGAGAACAAGAAGTACAAGCCTCTACTACATAACAAAGTTAAAAAAGGCCAAGACTTTCAATTATAGAGCAACATATTCAAGAGGAAATTTCTGTGGCCACTTCTTCACAAGCCCCACATCCTCCATCTCAACCTATAGAGCAAAAAATTGATGAGGATGATGAAACATCTTTATATGGACTTAAAGGCATTACAAAGCCATTTAGGAATGCAATTGTGCACTGAGGAGTTTGCAAATAAAGAAGATGAAAATGCAAATGTTAAGGGGAAGGATTCGCTTGAAGGAGATGAAGAGGGAGATGATGACATTTCTCCGTCATTTTAAACCACGTTGTATTTTCTTGCATTTTACCACATCATGCATTACATGTTTATTTCTATTTTGACATGTTTATTTCATGTATGGTCCTTGGTTTTATGTCTTTGTCCATGTAATTTCTTTTTATTAATGAATATGGTTGTTTTTCTTATTTTATCTCTTCCTTATACCTTATGAGATTGATCTTGTGCTCATTTTTGTTTTTATGTCTTTTGATTTTGACAAAAGGAGAGAAAAATAATAAAAGATAAGTGAAAATGGCCTAAAATCTTTTTAAAAAAAAATATGAATTTAAAATTTAGGGTCCAAATGTTGACTTTTTTTATTTTTGTTTGACTAAATAATTAAACATATTAACCTAAACATATTGCCTTATAACTTGACATACCAATTTCTCAACATATTAATTTTATTTCTCCAAGCTTAATTTTATATTTTTGCCTAGTTTAATTGTCAAAATCAAAAAAGGAAAAATTGTTGACTTAAGGGTGATTTATTTCTATTTTTATTTTGACAATCAAATTAATTATGACAATATGTGTACATAATGTTGTTTTTATAGCATGCAAAGTTTCAAGTTAATAGACCAAAATTTACTTAGCCAAATATTCAAGAAACAAAAAGACTCGTAATACGCACTCGCGAAGCAAAAATTGCAACTGTGCTTAAGGGAACACACTTGCACCTCAGATCTAGAAGTTGGATGCAAAGAAGTTCGAGCTTGAATAGGGGGAAAGCGCACTGTAAAATTCATATTTTTGTGACCGTTGGAAAGCACTATAATCATATCATGCCACGTGTCCTATCATTAGAACAAGGCTAATGGGGGATTCTAAATGTTAAGGTTCGTGCTCAAATGATAATTTCGCAACCACGAAAACCTCGATGCCAAAATGCCTTGAAGCTTGGTGTGGTTCACGGTTTGAGTCATTGCTCGTAATGTACAAGTTCACGCTTGCGAAAGCATTGTCACTACTGTGAAATCCACATGTACTAGCCCTTATATAGCAGTTGAGGGCAAGGATTTATCAAAGGTTGCCACATGTCAAGAGCCAATGGATCTATGTAGACTTGCAACTGCAAAAAGTATTTCAAAAGCGCTAAACCTATCAGATAGAGTTCATTAATTGTAACATTGTTAGAACTGTTGATCTAAGGGTGATTAATCTCTATTTTGATCTTAACAATAAAATTAATTATGACTAACATATGTATTTAGTGTTGTTTTTATAGAATGCAAAGTTTTAAATTAATCGGTCAATGTTTACTCAGTCGAATATTCAAGAAACAAAAAAGTCATGTAATGCGCACTCACAAAGGAAGAATAGCAACCGCACTTAAGGGATCGCGCTTGCACCTCATACCTGGAAGTTGGGCGTGAAGAAGCTCACGCTTGCACAGGAGGAAAGCAAAATTCATATTTTTTATGATAGTTGGAAAGTGCCTCATGTTACGTGTCCTTCTAACAATTGCTTTTAGCCAAATTTCCTATATAAAAAATATGAAAATCATTAAATCCAATTTATTTAAGCAAACAAAATTTTGAGGAAAAAAATTACTAGAACTCGATTTGTTACTTTTACTTATTAAGTTTTTTACATATTAAAAAATTCAGAAACGCCTATTTAAAATAATATTTTTTTCTTTGAAAGAATAAATGGGAAAATCAGTATATTCATTTTACGTTTTTTTTTTAATAATATATTCGTTTTACTTTTCAGTTCGAAATAAATCAGAAAAAAATGCATATAAATTATTGGCCTTTGAATTTTTATTTGATAACAATAAGCTCTTTAACTGCTATTGTTTTAATTAAGCGCTCCAAATTTATGTTTGTTTAAGCTCTCTAATTTTGATTTTCTCTAAAATTAAAGCCTTTAATTTTTATGTTAGTTTATTTTGTGTCAATAAGGGCTCAAAGTTGACAAAATAAAACTTTAGAGTGCTTAAGTTAGATAAATAATATTGCATGAGCTCATATCATTAGATAAAACACGCATAAAGTTTAAAGGCTAATAATCAATTTCAATTATAATTCTATCATTTAAAAATTTAATTATTTCAAACTCATATTATAAGTTAAAAAAAATAAGGAAATAAAGAAATAGTTTAAATTGAATTTTTAAAATATTGAATTTCATCACAATTAAGAATAATTCTAGTAAAAATATTTATGTATTAGGGCTAATAATCAAATTTTAAGTCTAGTTATTTTTGTAATTTTTTAAAAATTAGCTGTCATTTTAAAAAATTTCTCAATTGGAAATGGTGGGATTTCTTGGCTGTAATGGGCTGGGTTTTAATAGTTGGCTTGTTGGGTTTGCTATTTAAAGGGCTGCCGTGGGATTAGTGGGTCCTTTACTTGAAGAGGTCTAGTGGGTATGGGTATTGCTTTTGGATTTAGAAGAACTTTCATCTATTGCGTTCAAAGCCATTGTTTAAATTTGAGGAAATATTACCAAATTGCGATTGTTAATGTTTTATCAATTTTATATGATATTTTTCTATTTTTTTCATTACCACTGTTTTTATTTTTTAAAAATATGGAAATCATTGCATATTTAGCATAAATTTTCGTTTATCTTTTAAACATAGATTAAGAATTTTATTAACTTACACAATCACCACTTATCTTTATACATGCATTTATTTATTTTTAATCATTGTTTAGTTAACTTAATTACAAAGAAATTTCTAAACTTGTATTTAATTAACTTAATTATGAAAGTAAATATTAGATAAATCTCAATTATCAAAAAAAAAAGTAAATTTGTATTTTAATTAAGATTATTTGTTTTAATAAATCTTAAGTAGATTTTTAATTGAGAAATTAAGTGGATATAGGGTAAACTTTGAGAAATTTTAGATAACTTTAACTTTTGCTAATTTTTTAATAAACTTTAAGTCGATCTCTTGTAAATTTTAGATAAACATTTGTTAAATATTTAGTAAATTTTGGATAAATTTTTATTAAATTTTTGGTAAATCTTGTATAACTTTAACTTTCATTAAATTTCTAATAAATGTTAGATAAATTTTGGATAAATATTTGGTAAATCTTAAATAATTTTAATTTTCATTAATTTTCTAGTAAACATTAATTAAATCTTAAATAAACCTTAAGTAAATCTTATATAACTTCAAGTTTCGTTAATTTTCTGATAAATTTTGAGTAAATCATTGGTAAATATTTAGTAATTGTATTTTTGTAATTTTTGTCCTATTTTTGTCATTTCTAAAAAAAAGTTGTAGCATTTTTGCCATTTAAAAAAAAATTAAGAGATAGTATTTTTTGTAAATATTTTGGCAATTTTTTTCCATTTTTTGTAAAAATCTCTTCAAATTTTGAAAATGGCATGTAAATCTATTATTTAAATAATGCTTATTAGAAAAAAAAAGAAAGAAATAGAGAGAGTGTTGACTTGTGACTAGCAAACAGAGTCGATCAATAAACCGTCTTGGAAGCTAATTGGATCCTGTTTTCCATCAAAACTCCTTTGATTTGCTTTGTCTCAGAAATTTTCATCATTATTTTCTTCTTGGGGTTCATCAGTTCCTTTGTGGATTAGTCGCTGCTGCTCTTTCTGCGCCAGGTAAACTATTTCTGTTTTTTATTTCTAAAGTTGATTGTTTTTTCTGCGAGTATTGATGTATAAATACATGTAGATCATGCTCTCCTTTGCAATATATATATAACTATTTGATTAGGAGATAATTAAGTGGTATATTCATATCGGATAATTCTTGTACGCCTTATCATTTGTTTTTGTTATAATACTAATGTTTTCCGAGATCCAAGATCCTGGAAGATGAGGTCTGAGGCGTCTGTTGAAATTACAATGTTTTTCATTAATTTAGAATTATTATTGTATGGCTGTAGATCTTAAAACAAAAATGGGCAGACAAAAAGATCAAGAATTTTGGGACTGTGTTGAGAGAATCGATGGGGGTTTGAAATGTAACTTCTGTGAGAAAGTACTCAGTGGGAATCCTTCAATTACAAGGATCAAATTCCATTTATCAGGAATTAAAGGCCGGGGCGTCCAGATTTGCAAAAAGGTGCCAGACGATGTCAAATTAGCAGCCTATGAAGCAATTCAAGAATCAAATAAAAGACGTCAGACAAGGCCAACTTCAAGCAACACTGAGATTCATCATAACCAAGTGGAAGGCCAAGTGGGATTTCAGCAGATCCCATTTGAGCATCATGTACCTGAAGTTGAAAATCTCACAGAGAACAATGGTGGAGAAACTGTGCAACCTATAGAGACCATGGAAGAGTTTCTACCACTGGAAACAATGTTGATGGATTTAGGAATTGAACCTAATGAGAATACAGGAGAAGCATTACCAACAACGGAGTTGATGGATGAAGAAATTCAACCTAATGAGAATAGAGGGGAAGCAATGACGACAGAATCAATGGGTGAAGAAATTCAACCTATTGATAATAGAAGAGAAACACTGGTGAGAGAGCTGATGGGCGAAGATTTTCAAGGAACAGGTAAGTAATTTTTCTTTTTTTATTTAAGTCCATCTATTTAGATTCTAACTATTTTTGAAGATTTTATTAGTGGAATGATGTTATGTTCATCATCTGTTAGTTTGCAACTTATAGACTTTAATATTTGATTATTTATATGCACATAATTTCTGTTTAATTTTCAATTAATATAAATTATTATCTATGTCCTGTTTGATTCTTGTTATTTTTTGCAGTTGTAAAATTGTAATATGCCTGTTTATTTTTCTTCAATTAATTACTTAAGAGCTGAAAAATATGTAACTTCTAAAAAATACATATATTTAGTTTTATTCCCTATAAAATTATAAAATAAAGCCCAAATACTTCTGAGATTATTTTGGTCAGTTGATTTATGTTTGGTTATTTATTTTCCTCATTATAAAATAAAAATATACCTCTTGTATTTTTTATACTTAACATAATAAATTTTTATGAATTAGAATGTTTTGCATTTGTGATACAACTTTAAGTAAAAAAGAATGGTGTTATGATTTTGTAGGAGAAAATCAGAGAGCAAAGTTATGATAGACCAATGGAAAATGATCAAAACATTTAAAATATTTTGAGAAAGAATTTCTATTTCCTTATGATCAACATTTTAAATCATTTTGAGAAAGAATTTATAATTCCTTTAAATAAAATTTGAACTAATATTATTTGATTTCATGATATTTTGATATCAGGTACAAACCAGTGTTCCGGTGAAGTGGCACAAGAGGCTGCGGATCAAATGATAGGAATACTTGGCGCGTTTTATAACATTGATGAGATTGAGATACGACGAACTTTGAAAAGAAAAGTAAAAGAACCGGAAGGACACAAAGCAGAAAAAACTAAACAACTTAGACGTGAAGAGTCATCTAGTGAGCCTGTACACGATCATTTAGATGAGACTTGCAGAGAGCTATTCCTAACAACTGAATTAGTGGGTGAAGCTTTCCAAAATAACAAGCTAAAGATTTTGGATCTCTTGAAGAAGGATGAGGTTTTAAGCATTGGCATTTATGGGATGGGAGGGATCGGTAAAACCACTCTCATGATACATATCCATAATCAGCTTCTTGAAAGTCATCTTACTGCTTATTGGATTACTATATCGCAAGATTTTAGCACTTATAGGTTGCAAAATCTCATCGCTAAAGAAATTAAGTTGGATCTTTCCAATGAAGATGAAATTCTTAAAAGAGCTGCAAAGTTATCAAATGCATTGGAGAAAAAACATGAGTGTGTTCTCATTTTGGATGATTTGTGGGATTTTTTTAATTTAAAGGATGTAGGTATACATATTAAAGCAAATGGATGCAAGTTGATTTTGACAACTCGTTCATTAGAAGTATGTCAGAAGATGTGTTGCCAAGAAATTATACCAGTAAATCCTCTTACAGAAGAAGAAGCCTGGAGATTGTTCCAAACAACACTAGGAAAACCCCTTTCTTCAGGTGTTACTAAGATTGCAAAATCCATTACAAGGGAATGTGATGGTTTGCCACTTGGTATTATAACGATGGCTGCAAGCATGAGGTCAGCAGATGATGTTTGTGAGTGGAGGGATGCTTTGAGGGAATTGAAAGAAGCAGAATTTAGGGAATGTGACATGGAAGAGAAGGTATTCCGAGTATTGAGATTCAGTTATAATCGCTTGACTGATTCAGCATTGCAACAATGCTTTTTATCTTGTGCATTATTTCCAGAAGATTATAAGATCATAAGAGAGGATTTAATAGAGTTCTTGATTGATGAGGAAATAATAAAAGGAGAAAGCAGACAAGTAAAACTTGATAAGGGACACACCATGCTCAAAAGACTTGAAAAGGTTTGCTTGCTAGAAAGTGTTACAAATGAAGGTGATATTAGATATGTGAAGATGCATGACATGATTAGGGATATGGCTGTCCAAATAATGGGAAGGAATGGAGGAGTGATGGTTAAGGCTGGTGCACAGTTGATAGAAATTCCAGATTATGACAAATGGGAAGTGAATCTTGTCAAAGTCTCATTAATGAATAACAACATAGAAGAAATTCCCTCTGGCCATTCACCAAGGTGTCCGAATCTTTCAACCTTATTGTTGCGTCAAAATCAGAAATTGATAAGAATAGCAGATTCATTTTTTGAGCTATTGAATGGGCTTAAGATTCTTAATCTTTCATATACGAAAATTGATGAATTACCAGGTTCCATCTCTCATTTGGTGAACCTAAATGCATTAGTGCTCCATCGTTGTTACAATTTAAAGCGGGTGCCTTCATTAGCACTGCTTAAAATATTGAAGAAATTGGATCTCTTGGATTGCATAAAAGTTGAAAATGTGCCTGAAGGCATGGAAATGCTATCCAATCTAAGGTATCTAGATCTTCGAGGAATAAAAATAAAGGAATTACCCATTGGTATGTTTGCAAATCTTTCCCATCTGGAAGTCCTCTTGCTTGACAGTTGGTTGGAAGGGAAGGAATTAGAATCTTTGAGGAAGTTGGAAATTTTGGAATGCACTTTCACTGATATTGGCGAGTTCAACGTCTTCACCACTTCAACATCTTCCTCAAATCTAAACCATTACATTCTCTATGTAGGACGTCAAACATTAATTGCATATGGCCTACTTCGCCAATGGATAGTTGAGAGAAATGTATCCTTTCAATCTCAAGATTTAAGTGAAGAAGATTATTCCCTACTTCCACAAAATGCAGAATTTCTAGAATTTCTTAATTGCAATATCAAAAAAAATGGCTTGTGTTTGAAAAATGCTACTGAATTGAAGCATCTTGATATTGTAAATTGCAATGGAATAGAATGTTTACTTAGTGGAGAAGATGTCACACCACCACCACCACGACCAACAACATCATTGACATTGTCACCACCTCATTCTACCTTTTTCCTGCTCAAAGAATTTAGGATATCATGTTGTCCAAGAATGAAGAAGTTGTTCCTTCCGAACTTGATCTTAAACCTTCAAAACTTGGAAACACTCCATGTAGAATACTGTGATGAAATAGAAGAGATATTTGCTATAGAAGAAGGACAAGAAAGCCATGAGAGCAACTGCAACACTCAATTATCTCTTCCAAAATTGAAGTGGTTTGAATTGAGACAACTGCCACAATTGAAGAGTATTTGTAGGGGAAATATAACTTGCAATTCTCTCATACAAATAGTAGTAGTCTACTGTGAGAAGCTGAAGAGGATGCCGCTCTCTCTTGTGTTGATGGAGAATGGCCAATCCTCTCGTCTTCCTTCACTTGAAAGAATACAAATATATCCCAAAGAATGGTGGGAGTCAGTTGAGTTGGTGCATTCTCATGCTAAGGAACTCCTCTCTCTATTTCTCACTTTTTGTGGAGACCCACTTTTGTAGGTAAGCATTCCATATATATCTTTATTTTTTATTTTATTTTAATTCAATTTTATAAGAATCATCTCTCGCTCTCGCCATAAATCACTTTTTTAAAAAGAGCAATATGAATGGAATGGCCAACAATAATAGGCAAAAGTTAGTAAAAACCGGTCTTGCTAACGAACCAGAAAAGGCATAGTATCACAGGTTTAAAGTCGAATCGAGATTAAACCAAAGTCGAACCGGTCTATGTGAAATTTTTATAAAATATAATATATCTCATGAATAATAAGACTAATCTATCTTATATATAATCAAAATATAATATAAGTTGTTAGAGACCGTGCATAAAAAAAACTCATAGAAAATACTTATTGTATTATTAATGTATCATTTTTTGTCAATTTAAATAATATTTTCTATAGGAATCAAAATAATTGAAAGCTAATTTATATGAAAATTTTTGATAATGTAAATTAGTGATTAAAATATGAATAATTATGTTAAACTTTATTAAATATGTCTTTTAATAATGTAAATGATTTCATGGACCATTAAAATTAATAAATAACACTAAAATCAATATTTTTGATAAAAATATAATTACTTATCTATATAAAATTTATTATCAATTAAAATAATTTGTATAGACATAAAAGTAATTTACATGAAATTTTTTAATAATGATATTAATAAAAGATTTTAATTATAATAATGGATATATAATATTTGTAATGTAAAAGCAAAGCTTACCATTTGTCCCATTGGCAAATAGTGGGAAAATAATGGCATTAGGTGCTGGGTTAGAATCCCCCCCATTGTACACACATCCATTATTTTCTCCTTGAAAGAACAAAATCGGCCGAGTTACCGGTTTTATGGCCGGTTCAAAGCCCCGCCTAGTTTAATGTTAAAAATTGTCCAGCTCAAGGGCTATATTTCAAATCTTTATTTATTTACTTATAAATATTCAAAGTTACAACTAACCATTAATCTATTTCCTCGCTTCACACTTGGTCATAAATTAGTTTTATTATTTTATAACAATCCTTATGCTTACTGTTAATAGAGAAGATGATTCAAGACTAGGACTAATTGAAATAAAACGGTGGGCGATGAAGACTGAAAAGAACAAAGAAAAAAAATCAAAAGGTGACATATTAATGATATTCTCTTGATCTTTCGTATCAATCTCAACTTCCATTCTTTATTTTGTAAAACAGAATCAGCTCTGTAATATTCTTACTCTTTGAAAATTGCTTGGATATGAAATAACATTTTTATTTTTATTTTCCGCACAACTGTCAAATATCATTTTAAAAATATAGTATTCTCGAATTTGGTATAAAGACTATAGATAAATGGGGCAAATAGGAAAGTATCCAAAAGGAACTTCCAATAAGAGCTAACTATACTTTTTCTTTAGCCACTAAAAAAATGTAGAATTAAGGACGCAATTTTCGTCCCTAAAATAAAATATTTTGTCGCTACATATTTTCGATTCGTCCCAGAAACACCGTCGCTAGTGAGTTTGACAGACAAATTTTATCTTTCGTCCCTAAAAGTGTCATTATTTGGGACGAAAAGAGCTTTCGTCCTTAAATCTTTTGACAATAGGCAACTAATATTTCACCACAAAAACTATAAAAAATCGTCCCTTTTACCTTCAGTTCGTCGTGAAATACTCAATTGTTTGGGGGATGATATCCTTATTTCGCCCTTAAATGTTCAAATGTTCAAATGTTCAACTATTTCGTCACTAAATAATATTTTAGCAACAATATGGGCATTTTGTTTCCATTTGTTTCAATTTTTAGAGTTGAAATCATTATTTGGTCGCTATAAGAAATTAAAGAAAAAAATATTTGTCTGATGAAATTTTATTTATATTTCATTGCAAAAAGTCACATTATTTTTTTCATTAATTAATTTTTTTTTTTCCCTTCTCCTTCCCTTCCATAAATTATTTTACATTACCATTAAAACCATCACTAAATCACATCTTAAAAGTGCAATTTAAAGAGCAACACAAAATTAATGAATGCAAGACATCATATTAGCATAACAAGTATTCCATGTCATTATCATCAAAATTTGAAGTAAATCAATATTTAGTTACACGTTAAATATTCTAATAAAGTTTGATCAATCCTAAATTTCTGCACAAAATAATATGAGTTATACTAAAGAGTATCATATATACCAAAAAATATCACTAGTGCCATATACAAGTGTCATGATAAAATGCCACAAACCATGCTTGTTATGTAATCTACAAACCATAAATATCTTGAGTTAATATGAAATAACTTGAAACCAAAATGCAAAAGAATACCAAACACGTAAGTATATGCTAATTGCAATGCCATCAAATTAACATGATCCATCACCAAAAAAAAAAACTATAACCAATTAAAACATGAGATGAATGTAACCAATTGTACCTATGAATTCACAAAAAAAACAGTAACCAATTAAGTCCTATTGTACAATAAAAACAAACTGACAAGCACATATATATACAAAAGTTGAAAAGCTTAAAATATAAACAATATACTGTTTAATTGAAACAGTATTTGGGCATTAAAGAATATATCACAATATTAGTGGTGACACACATGCAGCCATTATTTAACATTTTCTATCTACAATCATTTAAATCCAAGAATAAACAAATGCTTTTAAATTAAGTACACGTACCAGATAGACTTGCCATGACAAAATAGCAAGAGGGCAATGAAAATAACTCGTGCAATTTAATTCTTCATTCATTAATTAAACGGGCAAGTATACTGACATCAGGATCATCTCTCCAGCATCCCAGCTATGCCCAAGAAACTACTAATTGTTAAGGATTAAGAACATATGGTGAAATCAACACCCTAATGCACAACAGAAAAATTTCCTGAGCCACTGTGAAAATTAAACTATAAAACAACAATATGAAAAACTTCAATTCCTTAATAAATAGCACCATAAAGATACATATTTCATCCTTTATCTCAGAATAGGGGAAAAAAATAAAAAGAAGGTAATTATCAACCCTTCTGTAATATGCAATGATAAAATTAAAATAAACATGTAAAAGAAATATTCAGCAACAACTTCCATTTTCAGTAAGTAGGAAGAATGGCAAAAATCTTGTCTTCAACCAACAATTGACCAAAATCATGGACTTTCACCAAAGTGAATCATGTAAGGAACTTCTGACGTAACTTATGTCAAGCACAACAATAACAATCTTAAGGTAGAAAAGATGAAATCTTATGGTTTTTGCATCAATGACATGAAAAATTGAGATCTTACAGAATCAGACATTGCTTTCCATTTCTCACCACCTGCTTTCCCGATTCTAAAATCTAAAATTTCAAAATTTGAACTAAAATTTCTGATTCTAAAATCTAAACAATGAAACATAGATTCTGTCATTTAAAAAACTATTGTTGCAGTGATTGCTCATCAACCTTATTCATTCTATTTCCTAGATCCTCATGTCGACCAAACAAGCTGATAAATCAGAAATTAAAAACCAAAAGAGAAAAGAGATCAAGAATATTTCAGGATCTCACAACAGAAATAGAAGAAATTGAATTGCACTAACTGCTATACACATGCATGGACAATAAACAAAAAATTCAGTATCAATATCAGCCTAGAGTATGGATCACTAGAGTACGAACAATTTACCATACTAGTATACAGAGGCAAAAGGCTGGCTTTGTGCTCCAATCAAGCTTTCGATCAATTTTCTTTGTTACTCTAACTGTGCTTTCAGATCAGTGTAAAGACTCTTCAATTCAGCATGTTGAGTTTGAGATGCCTTTAGTGATTCCTCAAGTTCTTGAATCCTTAAATTTGAAGTCATATTTCTTTTAGGCTTTGGTCTATATCCCAAACTTTTAATATATCCTGATCTAGTGCCAAGAACTCTATCACAAATGTCATCCACTGTTAAAGGAGTGCCATTTAATATTGATTCCTCAAGTAAATCTTGCATCTCATTCTAGCAAATTACATGGAACAAAAACCAGAATTGAGGAACTGATTTAAAAGCTTTAATATTAAATTTGGAGCAGCATTGATAGATGGCAAGGGCAAGAGATTATAATGACTAGTAACTTACATATTTTGTCTCGGCCTCTTCAGATATCCATCATTTTCCTTCCTTGTAATGAGTGTGTTTGAAAAAAGGAATCCGATCACATTCTTCACCACTAAGTTCTTTAATAAATTTAATCAATTCGCAT
Source organism: Balakata baccata (assembly GCA_949630135.1). Classification (NCBI taxonomy): domain Eukaryota; kingdom Viridiplantae; phylum Streptophyta; class Magnoliopsida; order Malpighiales; family Euphorbiaceae; genus Balakata; species Balakata baccata. Next base: position 17,488 of record CATIWF010117660.1, read on the forward strand.
GCCCTGAAGACATAAATATTATAATATTAATCTTAGATGATAATGTGTACAATTTCATGACAGAGAGCAACAAAATCCATTGAACCCAGATTATGGTAGATTTTCATCTTTGCTCAATTGTTTGCATTTGTAGCACACCTTGCCTATAATGAATGAACAAACACCATGGCTACTATATTATGAATGTATAATTTTTATAGTAAAGGAGATTCAAAGATAATTACAAAACTAGCTTATCAAACCTTAACTATCGGATTAGACCAGTAAGTGCAAAGGTCTTCCCAATCTTTATCATTTCTACAACTTCTTGGCTTGCTCTTAAAAGCGTCCTCGACAATTTCAAAAAATGTTGATGCCACTTATATCTGGCACTCTTGCTCTGATGCTTCAGGTTGAACCTCTTTTGAAAGCTCAAGTAACATATTAAATGACTTATTGCTCCATTTACAATGCACCTTCAAATGAAGCAATTTAACAATAAATGATAAGGTTGAGAATTTTTTGCAACCTGGATAAATCTCACGTTCTGCCTCTTTCAATAGCCTTGCAAAATTATTAAATTCATCATCAACAGAAATACTATGAACATCACTATCATTAGCATAAGCTGAAACATTTTCTACAAAATTTCTTAAGTCATTCAAAATCTCATGGACCCCATCATTCTCTTCATTAAGATTAAGTGTAGTTCCATCCCCATATATATCCTCATCCTCAAGAGTACTATAAGAAACTTTATTCTCAATAGGTTCACCATAAAAGATCCATCAAATATAACCACTATCAATACCATGAATTTTGCAAATGATTGTAAACCACATCGTAACTTTTGATGTAGAAATTCAAACAATCTATGCAAGGACATTGAATTTCACATTCTTTACCCAAATTTTTTCACTGAACTTTATAAGAGATTTGACTTCCTCCACATATATAGGTGTAAATTTTTTAGTGGTCATCCAACTTTTGTTCACAACTAAGTGTCTTGTTTAAAGAAAAACAAAAAAAAAAAACCACTTTAAAAATATATCTACGTATAAAATTCAATAATATATTAATTAATTTTATAATGACACAAATACTAAGAGTTATGATGAAAAAAATATTAAGGCAATGGCAAGCCGAATGTGATTTTGTTTCACATCTTGCGTAAGTTATTTCTGTTTTGGATTCTTGATTTGTTCATTTCGGTTCATATTCTGTCTTTTGATTATTACTAATTCTTTTTCTTGCTTATAAATGGTGTTGCCTTCTTTATTTGTCATGCGTTTTGTGGGATTTTGTGATTGGGATTTGTTATCTTATTGGGTCAATTTGATATTCTATTTATCAGTATTATTGTTTTAAATCTTTCATGGGATGTAATTATTTTTCTTTTTAACTATGGCTTCAGATCCAAAGATTCACCAATTTGAAGAGGTTGTTAAGCACAACAAAACTAAGGATTGTTGGCTTATTATCTCTGGCAAGGTTTGATTAATTTTTTAAGTATTTTTAAATGTATTTTTTTTAATTTGGGTTTACTCATTTTCAATATTTTTTAGTAGATTAGAAGATAAAAGTTAGCCAACTGTGGAAATTAATGGTTTGTTTAATTGTTTGAATGATTGATTGGTTGGGGCAGTAATATAATCTGAGAGTTGAAAGCCCAAATTTGATATCTAAAGGAAATATCAAGATTTTGTGAGATTATTCATTGGAAATTTTGAAAATAGCTTGTATTTCTAGAAAATCATGTGTGGCCTTTGTGCTTTTGGGTTCTGTTTGATTTCTTGCTATTTAAATGCAGCCTTAGGTTATGTTTACATCATAATTATTTGTCATAAAAAGTGTGTGGTTTTAATTATTTTAAGCTTTGTTGAGAGCGTAGTTGTAGATAGTACGATTGGACTGCACTATTGCTTAAGTTGAAGCTTATTGGTTATTGCTTCAAGGGCTTGATTTGTAAAAGTGTTCGAGTTTGAAATCCAGGTTTATGATGTTACCACTTTCATGAGTTTGAGTTTGAAATTCACGTTACCGCTTGAGTGTTTGAGTTTCAAATCATCCACGGCTTCTTTATAGCTATGCTTTGATGAGTAAAAGTTCTATTGCAATAGTAAATTCATACCTACTAGTATTATAACAACATAAAGACTCTGGAAGAGTTGTCAAGCCCTCCAACACTCAATCTTAGAATTCCTATAGATAGGTCCAAAAAATCCAGGTTAGCAGCCAATAATGTGCACAGATGCACCATAACATAAAATAAGAGGTCAAGTTAGTGCTATTAATAAAGAAGCCGGCAATCATTGCAAAAAAGGCCAAAACATATCCCATGGACCATTTTTATGGTTTCTCTGTTGTATTCTACACCAAAATTCTCAAATTGCAGAATGAAAAATTAATTATTTTTTAATTTTAGATACAAAAGCATGTAGAAGAGCATACATGATGTAAATAAAATCATGTGCATCAATATATAACAATACATTCATGGGATATTCATGACGACCGCGATACTCCACTTAATCAACATCTAATAATTTTGCTTCTAATAATAATATCAGAGAATAAATTCTGCAACGAAAAGAATGCAAGTATAGCATAAAAAGCAAATCTCAATTCAATGATACCCCATTGGCAGGCCAAAATATGACCATCCCAGCATCTAGCATGATCTGTCATGCCATAAAGCATATAACTTCACTAAGAATAAATTATAAAACGAGAAGGCATTTTTTTTTTCCCCTCCGTGATAAATGGAAGAAATTCTGCAACAAACAAATATGCAGCAGCTAGAACAGGAAACACATCAGGGATCCGCCACATTAGATCACAGGAACTGCATTAGAATGACCTCATCAAAGCATCACAAGGCTGACAGAACTGAAAGAGAAGAATATATGAGGTTCAGTAAATTATGTTCACAAGGAAGCATACAAGTGAGGCATTCAGTAATGCAACTTCTGGTTCCAGGGTCCCACCCCAAGAGCACACACAAGATCCTCTCAAAGCAATGTTCTGGTAACCATATACAAATGTGGATCCAAAAGGATTATCTGTAGATCCCTGTGTTTGGATTGCTGCTCCGCCACAGTCCCCAAGGATTTCCTGAGGTGAACAATTATTCTTTAGTAATAGCCATCCTTTGTTCATAGGACACAGTTTCTTCAATAAACTTTCAAATGCTAAAAGAATTAGCAAGATAATTAAACAATAATGAGTCACATTGAACTGCAAAATCTACGAACAGAACTAGAAAACCAAAAATTTTTAAATAGGAGAAAATTTGGTCGCCTGAGAATTAAGGGGTCAAAAATGACATACATCACAAGGGGGAAGCCCTAGTAGAAGATACAGCAGAATATAGAATTGTATATTGGATCCTCAAAGCATCATTTTGAATGAGGAAAAGAAAAACCAGAACATGGTTCTTCCCCATAAAATAGGACTTAAGGATAAAAACAAAAGGCTAAGTTAAAGTATCATATTTGGAAGCGGTATTCCTCCTTATATAGCATCAATTAAACATATACCAACAGAAAATTATTGTGCAATGAACAACCATAAACTGAGGATTCTATTCTATCATTAGGGGAAGAACATGCTCTTGCTTTGGGTTTCCTAAACCTTAGATTATTCTACCTATATCACTCTAAATTTAGAAGAATGGAGAGTGGAGGAAGATGCAATGCCAGGTCAAGAGACTTTATATCCATGTCTATGAAACTTAAAGACATTCATTTCGCTGGCTCAACAGAGTTGTCCGCTCGAGCAGTCCACCTTGCTTTCACCATTGTCGATTTCGAAGGAGAGTAACTTCTTCTTCCTTGCTTAGCTTCCTCCGCGCATGAGCCTATAAAAGACAAACAAATTGATTAGTGAAGAGATTTCATCTTCTCGATCTTCACTTTTCTTCCTTGCAGGTTGTTTGGTACTGTAGAATTTAGGGCTCTGTTTCACCTTTTGAATTTTAGGGCTTTTGTTTGATAGATGTAAATTAAAAAGGATCAATTAAGAATATTATTAATGTCAGAAGGTTAAAATAGGAAATAAAATAGTATATTGGCCCTAAAATCACTTGGTTTTTATTTATTTCAATTTTCTCCCCCTTTTACATGCCCCAAGGGAATTCTTGGTAGTATAAAATAACTATTTAGAGACCAAAATATTTTGGTAGTAAAAAAATTCGTACCTAAATATAATATTTGTTAAAGTGAGCTAACAAGGGTCTCTTTGTAATTGCTTAATAAATTAGGTGATTAAAGATCGATTAATTTGATTCAGCAGATGAATAACCAAACAACTATTTATCAATGAAAATTTTAAAATAAAAATTGTATCATTCTATATGCAGGTGTATTGTCCGATTCCAGGATTGGAATTTGAAAATTTGCTGAGCATCGATCAAAAATTAACTTATTTGTTAATGGTGTATATCAAAAATTAACTTTTGATATTTTTTCTTTCTATTTAATAAGATCTTTGAACCTAAGTAAATGACCAAAAATGTTAGAGGGATGTGAATTTAGTTAGAATTACTAGATGCATTTTTAATTTTTTGAACTCAAATTTATATAAAAAAATTTGGTGTATATTTACACCGTAAAAGGGCTACAGTATAAATATTGCTTTTAAAAGTGATTAACATATTACACGATTTGACTCAAAAAATTAATTGTTCGGTTCAATTAGTCCAGTATTTTACGTACTATTTGGATATTTTATTCCCAAACCTTACAACTTTATTAACTAATTCAACCTTGACATGTGTTCAAAGAATTTCCCATTTATTGGATTTTCGACTAAATAACCCCGAAAATTGAAAGTCTTAACTAATTTATCTGAAGGATCAATTTTATTTATTAAATTGCACATCTTTATAAACTTTTAAGTATTAACTAAAATTGATATATACTTTACCCTCATTGCAACATTACCACTATACTCTGAGGCTGATATCAAAAGTAAATATTATCATCTATGGTAAGATAGGTAGAAAGTGAAATAAACAATAGCACCTGATGTTACTGATAAGGAAATTCATTTAATCTATGTGAAAATTAATCACAAGGAAATAGATTGGTTTGTGCTTATTTTTGTGTATGAGAAATCAAAATTGAGACTTCTTAAGGGAAGGTTTTGTGAGAACTAATGATTTTGTGGGAGCTCATTATGAGAATTTTTGTGAAAGGTGTGAATTAATTAAAAATTTAAAATAAATTTGTGGGATTTTTTTAAGGTTCTATTTTATAAGATTGTATAGCTTTCTTGATGATGCTCCCCCTTTATCCTTGACATAAATTTAAGCTAAACCATGTAAGTTTTGTGTTATTTTTGCTTATTGTATTTATTATGTCTCGTCCAATATGTATTAAAATATTTATATTTTATCAATTCATCTATTTGTATTGATTATTATGCATTAGCATAGTAGTATTTTTAATATAGATATCCACATTCACTTAAAAAGAGTTATAATATCTTTTTAAATTTTTAAAATGCATGTAATAGTATATAAATTTATAATATTTTTAATATTTGCCCTTCTAAAAAAAATAGATAAGGATAATTAAACATGATAAAAAATAGATTTTAATGAATTATAATTAATTAATTGAAAAATATATATACTTAATAAATAAATAATTAAATATACACAAGTACAAAAAGCACTTTAGAAGAACATTTTACGTGACTATTGTAAAAAACAATAGGAAAAAGCATACACAGTGATATTTTCGTAATTAATTGCTTAGTGTAAAACTTTTTGCTACTGTTGCATACTTAAGACCGCAGCAAAAAGCCAATTTTATTTCCTTTTTCCAAAAAAACCCTGCTCATTCGAAATATTATTAGGTATATTACATAATTAATTTAATAAAATTATATGTATAATTTATTAAATTTTGAAAAGTAAAAATATTAATAAACTAATTTTTTTAAATGAAAAAATTAAAATAAATAAGTTAAAATAAAATATAAATAGCAATCAAGAATTAACAAACTATTATTATATTACTAAATTAAAGTGAAATTAAATTATCAAATTTTAATAACCCCGGATGGATCAGGAATGATTGTCATTATTTTATGACCACAGCAATTGGTATAAATAAATGAAATTAATTTTAATAAGTTCAGAGGTAGTTATCCTTTTTAACGACAGAAGCATTTGGTTTTTAAAAAAAAATTAAATGAAATTTTAATAAATCCAGGTGCAGCTGTCATTAGTAAAGACGGGTGTAAAAAACCTATTCGTAACAGAAGTGGCTGTCGCTTTTAATGACAGCGGTATTTAGTCTGTTAAAAAAATTAATTAATTAATTAAATAAGACTAGAAGTAGTCGTTGTTTTGAAAAAATAGTGGTAAGTGCCCTCCACACTAAAAGTAGCAAATGATATTGATGCTTCTAAAAAAAATTTAAATTTTTTTATTTAATTGATGAATTTTTTTAACTTTTTTATAAGTTGTTTTTTTTAAATATATTTTTTTAAAAAATATTAAAAATAGTTTTTAAAATTAAAAATATAAATTTTTTTCAAAAATTTTTTTTTTTCAAATACAGTACCTAAAGTGACCGTCGTTTTTAAAGACAGTAGCAAATGATCCTGTTCATAAATACCTGAAAAAGCGCTGTCATTTTCTTCGTCCCCAGCCGCTAGCTCTCCATGCTTCCGTTCTTCATCGCACAAAAACCCAACAAGTTTTCTTCATTCCACATTGCACTGCTGGGGAGGCTTCTCAGCGCAGTACTAAAGAAGATTGGGCAGAGTGGATGCGGCACTTCAGCATTGAACTTCTAAAGGAGTCTCCTTCTCCAGCATTGCGAACTTGTGCCAGTCTTGCACAGTTACAGGTTCTGTAAAGAGTATTTAAGCACACTTTTTCACCTTGATTTGTCATTCTTACACCTAGTTTCTGCAGCCTTTTATCGGGCGGGAGTTGTTTGCTGCAGGTTTTGTTAGATGTTGGACACAACTAAATGAGGCTAGTCAGAAACAAATGGTTTGGAGTTTAGAGATGGCATTTTAATCTGAAAATATTCCACCTGAAAGTCTAGCAACACTCCATTACTTGGTATGCTTCGTCTACTGATGAAATAAATTTAGGTGATTGTTGTTAGGTTTAAGTTGCGATTTCTCATTTTCTTTTGATCGTCTTCTGGAAAGAGTTGCTCAATTTATTAGGTGTCGTGTTCATTCCAAACTATCAATTTATTAGATTTCCCTTAATACTTAAATAATTGTTATGATACAAAAATATATCTATAACCGCAGCCTGAATATAACCCTTTGCTTTTCAAATTTTAAATAAATCTTTCACATCGGCTGCAGTTTTCCTTTTGAAAATTTTCTCAAATTCTGGCAGTTTCCATGCACTAAATATGTACCACTTATAATTAAATATAAGCATGCCCTTTTAAGTGTACTATGTACGTCTTTCAAGATGCTCACTATTCAAGCTTTAAACCATACTTAGCTTATTTTGAGCTTCTTTTTACTTTATATTTTTTACATATAATGTTATCTGGATTCCTAAGTTATGCATCTTCTTTTACTGCCATTTTTTTAAGTGATTACTATTATTATCGAAAAAATGTAGTGAACTCTTGTTTTGATGAATGTTAAATCAATATACGCTTATTATTCTTTGTTTTTTCCCTTTTAATAAGAGATTGGATGTTGATTAATGATATGTTACATAGTAAGATATTTCTTTCCTTTTAACAATTTCTGTCTCATATATATATATATATATATAACAAATTGAAAAAGATGGTCACATGGTTTGACCTACTGTGTGAAGTTTGAACCTTAAGTGTCCCGGAGATTTCTAGGTCATTTTTAGGTCGTGACATTGTGGTTTCTTCCTGGTTCAGGTTAGCTTTCCGAATGGATCATGTCTGATATTTGGGTTTTGTAAAAAGTTGCTTGCTCCACTGTTTGAATCCCAGTAATTATTGATTCTAAGAGTATATTGATACATAACACTCAACTTCCTTCTATTAGTTTTCGACTATGATTAAGGGATAAATGAAGTAGGAATTAAGCATTGTTTTATTTCTGGGCAGTAGTCTTTTTGGTGTGCAGAATTTTTTTTATTTCGTCTTGTAAATATGGTTAGTGTTACTGTGTCTTGTACCTACCATTGCTTTGAATTGCTGTTATAGTTATTTGTAATGGAAGCAGGGCTTGCTGCAGCTGCAACATAGTGGTTAGTGTGCATTTTTTTTTTTTTATGAAAATGGCAAAACACATGAAACAAAAGTTATGACGAGTTGGCTCGTGCTTAGAAATGTGTAAGGAACAAATTATATTTATAAATTTACGGTGATTTTAAAAAGTATTTACAAATTTATTATAGTTTTAAGAGAGAGAACAAAACGTGCACTAGTTGAACTGGCGCACGCCAGTGGTGTTAGCCACTGCCTTGCATGCGCTCCTTCAACTGGTGCACGCAGTCATGTGCCAATTGAAGTGGCGCACGTAAACCACGTGGCTAACCCACTGACGCACCTATCATTTGCCAACTTGTACATTATTATTTTTTTCTTTCACATTTTTTATCACTAAAAATTTTTATAAATTTTTATTTCTTAAATTTTACTTAATACATAATTAAATTTTATATGCTTTATGTGAAATTTAATTGATTCATTAGATAAAAAATTTAATTTATCAACCTCTAATATATAAATTGTGTCTTTATTTTTTTTTAAAAATAATTAACCAAAATTTAATTAATAAATTTAATTAACAATTAATGGCCACCATCCATGCATGCAAAATAATAATAATAATGTGTGTTAACTTTTACAACAAAAAATGTATGAGGCAAATAATAATAATAATAATAATAATAATAATAATAAACTTTTACAACAAATGATGTGTGAAAAAAAAAACTTGCTGTAATTACTTAGGACAACTTTTATAAATTTTCTCTATATTTTTTATCTCTAAATATTTTTATAAATTATTATTTTCTAAATTTTACTTAATATATAATTAAATTCTAAATGTTTTAATTTATAATTTATTAATTTAATTTAATTTATTTACTTAATTTTCATTAACTATTACTAAATATAATTTATCAAACTCTAATTTATAAATTGTATCGTAATTTTTCTAAAAAGTAATTAACAAAATTTAATAAATAAATTAACAAAAAAAAAATTAGTACCTTTGTACCATGCATGCAACGTGGGTGGGAGCTTGGTGTGCCACGCACCTGACTTGCACAGTCCCACCCACCACTTCAATCGGCGTGCGTTGGTCAAAATACTATAAATTCGGAATTACTGTTAAAACAACTATAAATTCAGAAATTTATAAAAATATTGCTCCAAAATGATAAATAGCTTGGATGAATACCACAAATTAAAAAATATCTCAGAAATGTAACTGACATTCAAGTGTAAATACAACCTAAAGACATTTAATACGTGATTTATTGTCATCATTATCGATCAACCAAGGTAACTTGCACCAAAGAGGTAAAAATCTAGAGGATAAAAAATTTAGTCTTGTTACCAACGAAAGAATGTCTACGATAACATTTTTTTAGCAATAAAACTTTCAAATGCATTAAGCATGAAGAAAACAGGATAAAAAACAGTTAACTAACTGCTTTAAAAAAATTGTGTGAAGAATTCCTCGTAAATGTTTGTCTTGTTACTAACTTAGATCAATAATTAATTTCAAGTGGCAAGGTTTTTGAATGATAGTTAAAGAAAATAAGAAAAAATGGTAGAAATAAAGCTAATTCTGGGCCTGAAGAGAGGCATACTGAATGGTGGTAATGATAATGGGGGCCCTTAAATCCGTAGAGTGACAGCCATTACATTTCATATCAGTCATTACTTAAATCTGCAGTACCTACAAGAAGGAGCTTATCTGATACATAATACATGAAAGAGGAAGAAAAGAGACAAATGAAACATGAATTCTTTTTTATGCAGAATTTTGCATCCTAGTACCATAGGTTGTAATATACTATTGTTGTTTGTGTGTTACTTGTTTTCTTTCTTGCAGGCAGGTCTTCTTAGTGCTCTTGCTGAAAAGGTTTTGTTTTTCTTGGATGATCTCTGCAGTTGCTTAATCTATATGACTTATATACTGCTATTGCATTAGGGATTTTAGTAGAATATCTTATGAATTTTTGTATAATCAATGGTGCACATCAATGTCGTGCATTTGCTAAGGCTCTGCATTACAAAGAATGGAGTTTGAAGGTGCTCGCTTGAAGACGATAGATGCTAATCTCGTTGCTGTAGTTGAAGCTCTCATACATATAAATAAGCAGTTGCACTAGCATGAGGTCTTCTTTTAGAAAATTTATATTCAATGTCTTAACGCTTCCAGCTTTTACTTCTGCTGTTTCCTACTTTTGTTTATTGATGATTTTTATTTATGACTTTTCATATTTGATCATTTTTATTCATTTTCTTGGTGATTGTTGGCTGCTGTTGGAATATTGACCTGTGCCCAACAACATCTCTATGTTCAACTGAAGGAATCCTAGTACTCTAGTAATTGAAATTATTTCCATGTGTATATAAACACTGAGAACTGTGATGTTTTGGAAAAAAAAAAATATTTTGCTACCATAATTAATTGAAATCTTGCTTAGGTATGAGAAGTTGCAGAGGTGGGATGTTGCTCTCAAAGCATACACTACAAAAGCTATGCAAGCATCAAGTCCACATCTCGTCCTAAAAGCTACACTAGGTCAATTTGCTTTATTTATTTCCCCATTGTACTTTTTTTTTTTTTATGTTTATTTCATATAAGCAATAATATTTATTTATTTTCCCCACTATACTTGGTTTTTTTATGCTTTATTTCATAGAGGCTCTACTTTGCACACTATAGACCACGGTATAGAATCTATAGTGTACAAGGTGAGAAATGTCTAATTATCATCCTAAGTTGGAGGTATTTCATTATTTCTATTTTCTAGTAATTAGGTTCAAGTAATTTTTCTAGAATTTAACTAAATGATACTTTATTTATTTTTTCCAAGTGTCGAAACAAAAGGAAAATATTGAATGTGGGTGCTACGTAATAAGATGTGTGTATGAAATTTTGACTCAATATAGCATAAATAATACATTGCATAAGGTATATTATTTTTTATACTAACTTTGGAATTTAAATTTATTTAAAGTATGATAGCTAATTATCGTAATTCTTATCATGTATTCTATTTGTGTTTAATTTGTTTGTAGCTTTTAAAGCTAAACCATACACTCAAGAGTGCATGGATGAAATGTGGTCTAATTTCTTTTTAAGTGATTGAATATAAATTTTTAATATCTTAGATTGTGTGGATATTAATTGTTGAGTATTTATGAATTGTGTATGGACGTTGAGCATAGATATATAACATTGTGTAGAATTGAGTATTTATGAATTGTTATAGATAGGGATTATGAATATTGTTTATTAATTGGTGAATTGATAAATATTGTTGAGAATATGCATATACTTTGGATCATTTGAGTAGTTATGAGTCTTGTTGATTGTGAATTTGATAATTTAAATATTGGAAAAAAGTCTACTGTGGCTTGTAACTATTTGAGGCAATAGGTTTAATATATATTATTTTACAGATTATACAGATTTCTGCATATATATGAAATTTGGAAAAATTAAAAAAAAAAAAAGCTTTTTTGCTGCTGTTCAGAAAAACAGCCACATTAAGTATGTTTTTTTTTTCTTGGAATAAAACTTTTTTTTGCTGCTGTTGTTAGAGAAAGCCAGACTCATTTGATAGACTTTTTACTATTGTTATTTAAATATCAATCGTATTTGATCGATCTTTTGCTGTTGTCGTTTAAATGCCAGACGCATAGTCTTCCGGACTTTAAAAATCTAAAATCCCTAAAATGGTTGCAACATGTCGTGTTGGTCATTGTTTTGGAATCTGCAAGCCATATTTTACAATTTCTGAAACCTGAAACTTAACTTCAATCACCGACTCTGACACCATTAACTCAAATATGATTATTTCCACTTTTCATTATTTGTTTTGCTTTACATTTCTTCAACTTCTGATTTAATTATCTTGTGTTTGTCTCATTATATCTGAATCAATTTGTTAGCTTTGGCATTAATTAGTGGTTCACGACATGGAGAAATATAATTTATTATTTTCAATTTTTCATGTAGGTCATGGATAAATAATTTAAAAGAAAATCAATAAAAGTTGAAGAATTTGTAGTTCTTTAAGAAAATAATCCTGGTGTTTCACGACATGGTCTCAAAAATCAACAAATTGAGGTAAATTTAGATGATCTTAACTCATATCCTATATTATGAATTAAGATTTCATATTATGATCCAAATTATATGGTGAAATGGTGAAATTTTTAGAGAAAAAAGAATGGCTCAAGGCGAGGTTTAAATCCAGAAATTATGTTTAAAAAACCAAGTGATACTCGTTGAATTTCACATCATGGCACCTTGATAAATTTGATTTTAAACTTTACATTGTTGAAAATGGTGCTACTCTAGACCAAAAGGTTGAAGCTAATGAGATTTTAAATTTGGTATAAACTTTCAATCTTGTATTTACTTTACATTTATTGAAAAATATATTATGAGTGACAAATGAGCTATCATTAATGCTGCAGAGAAAAATTAAGATATTATAAATGGTATAACTTAAGTTAAAGTTTACAAAGATTGATTGTAATTAATAAGAGACGAATGTTAAAATTCTTTGTTAGAAGAAGTCATATCTGTTTTGCACTAAATAAAATATTGATATCCTGATATGGATGATATTTATATGTTCAAAGAAAGATTACGACGTAAAGCTCCAACAGTTACAAATTTACATCACTATAAAGTGGATTTGTTTTATAATTATTTTGGATATGCAACTTCAAGAGTTTTATGATCAGTTTTATGAGGTAACTATTTAATTATTACTTTGTAAGCAATGTCTTAGTTCTAATAGTTTTTTTTTTTTGCAGTTTTTAATAAGCAAAATTGATTCATTTTGCTCAATTTTATTTTTTTGATTTTTCTCAAATTGACTAGAAGGCATTTGACAATCAACTTGAAATTTATATCATTGACATACGTTCTAGTAATAATTTTTACAAACTTAAAAGATATTGAAAGTTCAACTAAAAAATTAGTTGAGATAAGAAAACATATTGTGTATCTCTGACCTATTTGCTCATAAAATTAATACTTGTCTTACCTGTTGTTAATACCGTTGTGAAGATGACATTTTTGCAATGAAATTTGTAAAAATCGTTTGTGTAATTGGATGGGAAATAGTTCGATGAACGACTGCTTGGTTACATACATTGAAAATGATATTTTCAGTAATATTGACAATGAGTTAATTATACAATGTTTTCATAATATGAGTACTCGTTTAGAACAATTATGAACTTTGTTTTATTTTTATATAGTTTAATTGTAATACTTTAAAATATTTTTATATATGCACAGTTATTGAAGCTAGTATTGTATTCTTTTAATGGATAATATTTGTCATTTTTTTCAAAATTTATTTATGTATCTATAATTTAATTGAATTATACGTTGTATTGTAAATAAAAATTAGTATATAAAATTTAGCACTCCTAGCTTAGAAGGCTTGACTCCACCAGTGTGTAGGTGGACAATGTGGTACAAAATGAGTTAGATTATACTATATTCCAATTAGCTAGTTTAAGAAATGTTTCTCCCTCAATGAAGGTGGTAAAAACTGGTTTGGCCAATAAATTGAAATAGACAACGGATTATGAATTTAAAGTCAAATAAATCTAGGTGAGATTTTTATAAAATATAATTTATCTTATATATAATAAAATATAATTTATATCATACATAATAATAAGTTGTTGGAGATCTTTGTAATGCACAAGACTAATAGAAATTCCTTATTATATCATTAATGTATTATTTTTGTCAATTTAAATAATATTTTTTTATAGGTATCAAAATAATTTGAAACAAATTTATATGAAAATTTTTTATAATATAAATTAGTGATGAAAATATAAATAATTATATTAAATTTTATCAAGTATATAGGTCTCTTAATAATGTGAATAATTTTATGGACAATTAAAATTAATATATATCACTAAAATTAAATTTTTTTTCAAAAAATATAATTACTTATCTATATATAATTTATTTATCTATTAAAATAATTTTTATAGAAATAAAAATAATTTATATTTGAAATTTTTTTAATAATGATATTAATATTGAGAGTTTATATTATAATAACAGAAATATATATTAATGTTTGTAATGTAAAAGCAAAGCTTACCGTTTGTTTCCGTGGCAAAGAGTAGGTGGACAATGTCATTAGGTGCGAAATTCGAACCTCAACACTACACTCTTCCATTATTTTCAATGGAAAAAGCAAAAATTTCCAACCGGTCAAACCATCTAACCCAGATTGGGTTGAGCGGTTCACGATTCAACCAGCCAAGTTACCGATTTTATAGCCGGTTTAAAATCCCTCTGGATTTAATGTTAAAAACCACCTGACACAAGGCCCAATTTCCAGTTGAACGGCTAAGCCAGGCCAGTTTTTTTACAACACTGCTCTCAATATTAATTTTGCTCCATATTCTTTCTCAAATTGTTACAATGTAACCCACCTTCTTTACTTCATCAGTTAAAATTTGAATCTACATAGGTGTAGCAGTAAGTTGAAAAATACCATTTAAGTTTTGTTCCCATTTTAGTGTGTAGGAGGAGGATATTGTCTTTGTTTCTAACCTCTCCGCTGTATAATATTTTCTCTGGTTAATTTTATCTATTACATTTAACTTATCTCTTATTATAGTAAAATTACAAAAAAAAAAAAATTCATCATAAAACGATCACTGAACTTTATTTTTATTTTATTAAAATTACTTTTAGCCACTTTTTGGTAATACTTCAGCTATCTTATCATATTTCAGATGACACGTTAGCTATCATATCAATTTTCATATGTTATGTATGATCAATCTAAATAAATATTATAAGAATATATATATATTGAAAGTGGTAGTTACCTTTTTCCTGGATAAAGCTCAAACCTTCAGTCGAAAGTTGGTGTTGATTTAATTATTGAAAGATTCGTGGCCTAAACATGAATTAGTTAAGTTGATACTTGTAAATTCAAAATATAAACACACGATTTTAACAATTTGTGGTCACATCTTATAAGATTTAATTAAATGTTGGTATGGTAGCATTAAACTTGAATTTTTTTTTTTTTTTACTTTATTGGAAAAGTGAATAATTCATTGTAATCCTAAGTTAATTAATTCAGAATGCTACCAAATCAATAAAATAACTTCAGTCGATAAGGTTCTCATCATGCACATCTGATTGTGAATATTATTATATAAATTGAGTAATGTAGAATACAAATAAAAAAAAATAAAAAAAAGGTTATCCAAATAGCATCATCAGATTGATCAGACAGGGCGGATGGTTGTGGTTCGGCCACCAATTGTGTCCCTGCAAAATCATATCCTGCCCATGCAATGGTTCAGTAAGGGGAGGGACCTCTTACCCTTTCATACGCCACACTATAATACAAAAAAGATCAAATACAGGCTATACATCTGCCCTGGTGACCCTGTTAATTTTAGGGATATATTTGGGATTGATGCTTCGGTGTTAAAAAAAGTTAAATTACGGGAAAAACTAGCGTGCCTAGAAATTAATGTGTTTCCAAACTAAATGTAAAGATCGTGTCTTGACTTATAACCAATTAACTGTAGATCTCTAAGTTTCCTTGATATTACACATAAATTTGATTGATAAAAAATGAAAAATTTGAGTAAATAATGTTTACAGTAATGAAATTTGAACTGATGAGCAATAAAGAACTGAAGAAAATAAATCTTGAATAAAAGTGATTGGTAAAGAAAAATGGCTTTATTGATAAAAATAGTACAAATACAATGAACTGAAAAACAAAAAATTGAAGCTACTGCTAAATTGAGACTGAATCTAATTGAATTGTTGAAAATTGAGCTAAGTTTGAGTTGTATGCTAATTTCTTGAGTGATTGTGTTATGTCCGTTGCTCTGTAGATAATTTTCATTTTTATAACCACAGGTCCAAATAACTATTTGCCCATGACCTCCACTCCTTGCTTTTTCTCTAACTGTCTCAGTATATAACCGCTATTTCTATAATTTTTTCCATCATCTGCTATTTTTCCTCAATTGAATCTAATGCTCCTCATTTACAGAAATATTTATTTTATTGTTTTCTTTTTAAGTATCTGATACTTTATTTCATGGATATAGGTTTCAAAAATTGCTATGAGCCTTAGCTTTAATTGGCTTAGGCCTCAACCCAATAGGTTTACAAAAATGTAGTGTAAATAATTGTCCATGCATAGTGTTGTCATGAGCCATAGCTATATAAATATAAATTTCTCAAATTTTCTAGGCTTCTTCTTGGAGTTTCAAAGGTGGGAAAAAATAAAAAGTACATTAGAAACTCATTCCCAAGAAAAATCTCAATTAAATTCAAAGTTAAGTATCTCTTTCTCTCTCCCAAAAACCAAGAATTTAATCTCTTTAAAAACCATCTTCTTCATATTTCCTACAAAATCTATCTACTTAACCCACCATTTTTAAATCTTCCAACCAAGAAAATTCAAGCAAATAAAAAAACTAATTTTCCCAACCTAACTTTTTCGGCCAAGACTGCTTCTTCTTCTTCTTCCATAACCCATCACATTCTTCTCCAATTTTCAGTCAAAATACTTTTTTGTTTTTAATTTCTTCACCTTTCATTTCTAACAAAAAATTCCAAAGAAAACCATAAAAATTCGACCAACACCCAAATCGCACGATACAATCTCCAAAAACCTAAGGAACATGACGATCTCCATCGTAAAGACCAAATATCAACAAACCCATCTTCCACTACAAGTAATTTTCTCATTTTTTTTATTTTTTTGGGATTTTATAGCTTTGAGAACTAAAATAGTGTTAAGAAATTGTTGGGTAAGCTTTTGAAATGGAGTTTCTAGTATCTTTTGGTAGTGAATAATTTTTCCTTGTAATAAATATTCCTATTGGAAATTTCTTCCTTCAAGTGCATAGAAGAAAATCCAAAGGTAAATTATTGAAACTTAACACCCCTGAGTTTGTGGTGTGATAGGTTAGCGAAAAGCTCCTTGAGACTGTGTGTGTTGAATTTTTAGTCTAAAGAATTTGTTTTAGCTTAGAGAGTATAGTGGCTTCAATAAATTTTTACTGATGCCTACATAGTATCTAGGTTGGAATGAATATGCCATAGTCCAAAATTTGCAAATTTTGGCCTTATTGGTTAATGGATGATGAAAAGAAGGGTTTTTGGCCTGAATCCCAATGGGGCATTTGGCTTATGTATTGTTTAAAATTTACTAGGCTTTTGCTTCAGCTAGTGAGTATCTTGGCATCAGCCACATCTTTGCTCATAAGGAGTTGAATCAAATACCTAGAATTCTGGGAATTTTTGCAAGGACTTCTATTCGATTTAAGGACACCGATGACATCTTCATCCTCTAGGTAATGCTAATGATGAATTTTGTTTGCCTTGAGGCTGGTTTGCTGCTTTGAGTATGATTGTGATTATAGCTAAAAGGAGAGAACTTTTATATGAAATGTTTTGTGTTTGATATGATGACGAAAACACCAAACACTTGCACTAAAGATATCATAGCCATGCATTTCCAATGATGATAAGGTTGCAACTAAGTCAACCTATTGATACTGATTGATTATGTACAGGTAGATTCACTGAACAATTGTACAGGCTCTATTTCTCCTTAGTGAGAAATTGCTCCTAAGAACATTTTTTCCAGAAATTGGCTTTAGGTGGGCCTTATTCGTTTCTTTATGCCTTGGAGAGTATCTACTCCTCAACTCATTTCTTTCAAAGACTGGCCTTTTCTCATCTACTTTTGGGGTTGATGTCTCTTAGAGTGTTGGTACTTATCAGGCACTTGTTACCTTCTAAAACTTAGGTTTGGAATGGTCTTATCTCCCCTTTGATATGTTGGTGAATGCCTGCTTTCCAATAGTTTTTCTTCAAGAATTGCCCTTTTGAAGGCCTGATCCATTCTCCTGTGCCCTAGTGAGTGCTTGCCCCTATAGAGTTTTTCTTCAAAAATTGGCCTCGTATAAGCTTAATCTCTTTCTCTATGAACTCTTGGGTTATCCTGCATCAAAAGCTCTTTAAAAACTCAAACCTTTATACACTTTGGACTAGGTACTAACCTTTCAATTTTTCTTTCTTACAATCCAAAAAGATCTAAGGTCAAAAGTTGTTGTATTCACTGATACCATAGGGGGAAACGGATCATCATCAATCACTATGGCCTCCTTTTCTGCCTCTATATCCACTGGTACTAGTACTAGTGCTAGTGCATATACCTGTATCAAAGGTAAAGGAGGAAGTTATTTTCTATTCATACCTGATCTATAGGTCATATGTGAGCTGCCCCTTAAGCCTTTCGTGCAGGATAGTAGTTCCATATAGACTCCAGATTAATTGTCAGGGTTAGTAGCACTGGTGCGACCTTTAGTTCTAGGGCCTGGAGTTATTTCTTCTCTAAGGTGAGGAGTGTAACTTGCCTCATTATGAAATTGTGAGGCGGTGGAAGTCACTTGCTTAACAGTTGTTGATCCCGGAGTACTGCCCCCCGATTTCATCATATGGGTTGTCTATCAAGTACAATGTCCTATTTGGGTGCAACCACCTATTGCTTTGGTTCTCTCATGATTCCAGCCACCAATTTCTCTTGGGAGCTGGATTGAGACATCTTTTCAATTATGGCTCTAGTCTGTTTCTTTATATGTTCAATTATTCAACTTAGATGTTTGACTATGCTGGCTTCAAGCCCTTGAATCATTTTTTCGTACAAAGATCTGAACACATCAGAGAAGTTGGAAACATTGTTATGTGGATTGTTACCTGATACTTGTGCTCCTAATGGACTCTTGATTCTTTCTTCCTTTTCAGCATGCTGAGGAAGTGTCAAATTTTCAATTTGTTCCACCATGTGCAGAACTCTCCTTTCCTACTCTCTTGTTGGAGCAATAGATCTTAAGTCTTGAGACTCCTTAGTTTTTTTACATCTAGTTTCCATAAGTAGTAGCAACCAAATGTTCCCACTGGGCATGCCAATTTTATGTAAGATGCAAAAAAAGTTAGAAAGTGCGAGCGTGCTAGGAAATTAAAATGTTTCTAAACTAAATGTAAAGATTGCACATTGATTTCTGACCAATTGGTTGTAAATTTTTAGGTTTCTTTGACGGTATACCTAAATTTGATTGCTAAAGAATGAAAAATTTGAGTAAATAATGTTGACCATAATGAAATTTGAGCTGAGGTGCAATAAAAAATTAAAGAAAATAAATATTGAATAAATGCAATTGCTAAAGAAAAATGGCTTTACGGATTAAAATAACACAAATACAACGAACCAAAAAAAATTGAAGTTACTACTAAATTGAGACTGAAGCTAATTAAATTGTTGAAAATTGAGCTAAGTTTGAGCTATTGTCTGCTGATTTCTTGAGTGATTGTGTTTTGTCCGTTGCTTTATAGATAATCTTCCTTTTTATAGCTCAAGTCCAAATAACTGTTTGCCCATGACCCCCACTCCTTTCACTTTCTCTAACTATCTCAGAATATAGTTGTTATTTCCATAGTTTTTTCCATCATTTACTATTTTGCCCCAACTGAATATATAGCGCTCCTCATTTGCAGGAATATTTCCATAATTTTCTCTATCATTTACTATTTTGCCTCAACTGAATATATAGCGCTCCTCATTTGCAGGAATATTTATTTTATTGTCTTCTTCGCAAGTATTCGATACTTTACTTCATGGATATGGGGTTCAAAAATTTCTATGGGCCTTGGACTTTAATGGACTTAGGCCTCAACCTAACAAGTCTACAAAAATCTAGTGTAAATAAATACAATAGTTAGTCCCTTCATTTTCGGAAATACATTATAAAGTTCTTCTAATTTAATTTAATACACCAAAAAGACCGTCTACTAATTTTAAATGAAATATTATGTTAATTGACTAGAATTTTCTATTATTTAACTAAAAAAATATTAAATATACTCTTATTTATATTTTAATAAATTTGACATTTAGTTAACTTAAAAAATACATTTAAAAAAAGAATAATAAATTTGACATGTTGTATCAAGTTGATGACAATAAAAAAAAATTTTGAATTTTTTAAAACAAAAAAAGAATGACAAATTTGATATTTTGCTTGTTTTTAACAGAAAAAATAAATAAAATGGCTATATAGTGTATTAAATCAAACATGAGAGACTTTATAACGCATTTCAAAAAATGAAGGAACTAACTAGTGTATTCAACCAAACTTCAGGGGTGTCTAGTAATTTATCCTTTAAAAATATAATTAAAATTTTTTAATCTAACTGAATTTTTTTTTTTTATTTATAAAATGATATCTTAAATTTATTATGTAAAAAAAAATTATTTACTTGCTTTTTTAGGCTCATTCTACAGTACGCTAGCATATTGGTATAACAGTAATAGAATACTAATATAATAATAGGACGTTACCTATTTTACAGGAACGTGTCGGTTGCATATAAATTTTTAACTGACTGAGTTTGTTATAATGAATCTCACCTTCTAGAAAAATATATATCCTATCTACGTGTATAAGTATTTTGTCCTATTTACAAAATAAAATTTTTTCTTCTTCTTTTTGTCCACTATAAATTTTAATTATCATCACTATCTTCTTCTTTTCTTTTTATTCTTTCAAGTGTTCAAATAGAAAAAAAAAAAAAAAGAAAGATATTATGTATATTCTAAGTTTGTAAATTATATTATATTATTTATTTTAATATAAAATTAATATTAATATTTTTTAAATTGATTTATTTTTATTATTTTATTTTATATTATTTTAATAATATAAATATATACGATTTGCTAAATAACTTGTTAAATAAAATAATTTAATAATATGTAAGATTTAACAAATCTACATTTATATTATTTTAATAAATTTACATCTTCATTGTTTTGAAGATTTGTTAATTAAAGTAGGAAAATTTTTTGATTTATTTTAATAATCTATATAAATATAATAAAGGGCCTAAAAGGAGCACTGTAGCTACTATAATATCTTTTTATATCTACCCTTTACACAGCTATAAACAGTATTGTCTTAGATGGTGTGGTTACTACTGTGCAATCCTTTGCTAAACAACGATGTTTTAATGCCTAGGTAGCTACTATCCCATCCTCCATGAACAATGTCGTTTCAATTGCCTTCTCCTATTAATTCATACAGTATCGTTTCTCCTCTGGTGGCAGCATCCCCATTCCTTCTCCTCACCCTAATTTCTTTATTTTCCCACTTTCTTTTCACTTAGTCAGCCTTAGCATTTCTCTCAAACATTTTTTTTCTTTCTCAATGATGACTTAATTTATGTTATATTTTTATCGTGTATTTTTTGTAGTTAATTATAGAATTTTAGTATGTTTTTAGGTACTTGGTATATTATTTCTTCGTATGCAGGTCATTGGTAAAGAATGGATGAATTGTGAAGATTTTACAGCTTAGAGGGAGTTGAATGGGAATTTGTCATAAGTATGTATAAGTTGGGCAACAAGCCTACGTGACCTTTGTGCCTTAGCCAACAATGCACCTGCATAGATGACTATGCACCCATGATGATTTTACAAGTAACCATCTACACACTCGTGGTGTTTTGCACGCTCGTGTTCATTGATCTAAGTGAAGCTAATGTGCACAACTCGTGTGGATTTGCATGTCTATGTGAATTTGGCTTGCCAAGATGCTATGCATGACTCGTGTCCTTTATCACATGTGTGGTATTTTTACTGCCTAATTCATTTATGCGCCCGAGATATTTGCAAAGTCAGAGTCCAATTCTAATTCGGATTCCTAATTTGGTTTGAATTGTGATTTATGTAGCTCTGATTTGTTGGTTAATTGAGGGAGTATTACTTTAATTTGGTAAAAATATTGTGAGGGGAATGATTTTTGAATTAGGACTCTGGAGTATTATTTAAACAAGCTTTTAGTTTTAGGATTTATTCTTCGGTTTTTTTTTTCTTTACCAGTTTTATTTGCACCATTGGGAGATTTCTACTGCTCTTCAATTTGGAATTCTAGGATTAATTCGTGAGGATTACTTGGAGATTCGACTTAAGATTAGATGGGTCGTATCAATCTTTAGGTTGAAGATTTGGCTTTCCAAGGAACATTCCTTAACTTTCCTATCTTTTTATTTGTAATGTTTAGTTTTGATATTATTGTAATTATGACCACTGATTCAGTAATGCTAGACTAAATTATTTTGAGTCATTTGCTAGCGGAACCTAATTTTATATTAAACCCCAAATATTTTATTGAATAAATTTTGGATTACTTTCCAGTTTCAATTGTACTTTATTAATTTATATGTTTAATAATTGTCTTATCAAAAATTATTAAATTGGAAGTAAAAATTTTAAGGTTTAATTATTAGGCGAACCACCTGTAATAAGCATAAAAATTGGACCGGATATTAGTTAAGTCATGATAGCGATTAACTGGTGATTGAAAGTGATAGTTATTAAATCTGGATTCATTTGAGCTTAATTAATTTGGGGGGGCTGGAATACAGAATTGGGGGAAGCAAACCTAAGTACCTATTTATCTTCTTTGGTTTTAATTCGATCATTTTATTGCTTTTAATTTAATTTCAGTTTTTAGTTTAATTAATCAAATCTCAAAATGTGGTTAGAGTGTTTATGAACTTATTTTCTCGTGTTATTGGTAATTTTAATTAATTTAGAATTTAAGTCAAACTGTTCCTTGAGAGATCGACTTTGGGAGTAAACTTGTCATTCTACAGTTGTTTGTACATTTGCGAGTATTAAATTTGACACAAAAGTTTTTGGAGCTGTTGCCAAAGAACGGTTGATTAGATTCTTAGTTAATTAATTTACTAACATGTTTTATTTTATTTTATGCATTTTTCTTTTTTACTTTTATTTTAGTTTAGCTTTTTAGTTTTTGATTATTTTGCTGATTCTATCTTTATGCCAAGTACTAGCAAACAGGCAAAATTCAATGATTTTTCCATACAAAGACTATACGACCTGCAATCAAGAGTTCAGCTAGCAGGAGAATCTTTTGAAGAAAAGGAGGAACTTTCTCCACTAATAGTTAAAGAAGAAGTTAAACAGACAGGAGGAATGGTAGATCTACCTAAAATTAATTTCATGCTTTCATATTATATAATTTCACATTACTTGGGAGATAAACATATCAACACCAATTATATATATACTTCATTATTTACTTGCATTTATCAAATTTTAAAAGCAAATAACAATACGTATATATACAAACCTCAATTAGGAGCTTGACAAAAACTCAACCAAAGAGCTATCTACCCTCCTTGTCGGTCTCTTCTCTCTTGTACTTGTTTTCATATCACAAATTATACCGTTTATCAAACACTATATCTATGGTAATATGACAAAAATGTAAAACTAACTCATGCTTCCCAAACTATGGTTATAATATATAATTTCAACTCCATACCATGGTATCACACTTCCAACAACTTCAAAGAATATAAATACTCATAAACCCTCATCACCCTTCATTTTCCTCCAAGGGTTTTCATCCCAACAATACAATCACCTCATATAACTTCATAATCATGGTAAAGATATGGTTTTCTTGTATTTTCTTATCTCTTGATGGTAGAAAATGTCATTGTTCATGCAGGAAAATTTGTAAGCTCTCTTACACCAATTTTCTCTCTCCTCCAAACATTTACCAAAATGGATAATTTCTTTAAATTTTGCTTTAATCTTGTTTTCCCTTTTGATTTGGTATTTAATTCACTCAAAAACCATGAAGAATCACTCTCTTGATGTATTGGGTGTCTATGGTCTATTCTTGGGATTTGATGATGGAAAAGATGGCGAAAAATAGTGATAAGAATGTGGAAAAAACTTTTATACAAACCTTTTCACGATCATGAAGGTTCCCTTTCACAGTCATAAAGAGTTACTGTAGCAATCGACATTGAACAATTATGTTTATCTGAAAATTTTGAATGTCACGATCGTGACACCCCCTTGTCACTGTCATGACACTTTAATTTTTCACAATTATTGATTTGTTTCACCCTTTTTTTGAAACCGAAGCTAAAATCAAGCAATATACCTCTAATATACATTCATTATAACATTAAATGTAATGCATATACTTCTAATTACCAAATTACCCCTCATATGTCATGTATTTATATATTATGACTAAGCCTTAATTATTGGATATTACAACCGGAATGAAAATTGAGATTTTACATTTTAGTACAATTTTTCAATTTGTTCAATTAACTTGCATTAAATGTTTGTATTTAGTGCTCCCACATTTTTTTTTTGCTAAACCTTTTTTTCCTCAACTTTAAAATCTTTCAATTTATATTTCCATGTAACTTTAACAATGTATTATAAATAAATTTATTATGACATCATGTTAAATTATATTGTATAGATATTTATGTTAATAAATATTATACTTATTTCCTTATTTATTTAGTTTGTTATTATGATTTTTATATCCCAATACAACGCAAGGAAAGCTAATTAGTGTAAATATATAAGATTTGTTTTGAATACTTAAAGACTTAAATGTATAAATTATTTTATTTTTTTAATTTTATTACTTATTAAATTAATTAACTTAGATATTAATAAGTAATGAAATAATTAAATAGCTTAATAAGTATTAAAAAATGTATTATAAGTGATGAATATGTAATGAGCAATCAAATTTAAAATGTGAACAATAAAGTTTAAAATAATTTACAATCAAAAAAATAAATATTGAATCTATAAGTAATAAATATGCGATGAGCAATCAAGTTCAGAACAATAAGTAATCAAGTTTAATACCATGGACAATAGAGTTTAAAACGATGAACAATAAAAAAAATCAATATTGAACTTATAAGTGATGAACATGTGATAAGAAATCAAGTTTAAAACGATGGACAATAAAGTTCAAAAAAAATAAACAATCAAATTATAATCAATAAACCTATACATAATTTATTATCATTAGAAAAATAATATTTTATATTACCTCTATATAAATGTTAATTTAATTTAATTTATTTTTAATTTTATATTATATTATTTTTTATATTATTTAAATTGTTCTATTAAAATATTAAATATTTAAATTATTTTATGTTATTAATTATTAAATTAATTAACTTAATTAATTAAATTAGATATTAATGAGTAATAAAATAATTAAATAACTTAATAGGTAATAAAAAGTAATAAAAAATTGTTATAAGTGATGAACATGCGATGAACAATCAAATTCAGAACAATTAGGAATCAAGTTTAAAACGATGGATAATAAAGTTTAAAATAATAAACAATTAAAAAATAAATATTGAACTTGTAAGTGATGAGTATGCGATAAGCAATCAAATTTAAAATGATAGATAATAAAGTTCAAAATAATGAACAATCAAACTATAATCAATAAATCTATAAATTTATCACTATAATACACAATACATAATTTGTTATTACTGTAAAAAATAATATTTACTATCATCTCCATATAAATATTATTTTAATTTGATTTATTTTTATTTTATATTATTTTATATTTACTATATTATTTAAATATTTTTATTATTTTATAGAAAAAAATACTATAAAAAAGTACAGGAAGAACCTCAACTCTCAAGACAGGGAAGTATTTTCAATTCAAATCTGTTTTTTATTATTATTATTAATTCAAATTTTAATATTTTTTTATTATTTATAATTTGATTCCTTTTTATCCTTGCATTCAAATTATGGACAGAAGTTCATTCTAGTATTATGATTGGGGGTTGGAATTACAAGCTCCGACAAATATTAGGTTTAAATTAATAAAATAAAAAAGTAAGATATAAATTATATTAAATTATTTTATTTATTAATTATTATTATTTATTAAATTAATTAGCTAAACTATTTAGTATTATTGAGTTTTTTAATTATATGTTGTTTATTGTTTCAGATAAAAAAATATTAATTTTGATATATTTGTGAATTATATTATTTTACTTATTTTAATATAAATTTAATATTAATATTATTATAATATTATTTATTTTATATTATATTATTTTGTGTAATATTCATATTATTTTAAATATTTATCTTATTAAAATATTAAATATTTAAATTATTTTATTTTATTATTTTTATTATTTATTAAATTAATTAACTTAGATATTAAAAAGTGATCAAATAATTAAATAACTTAATAAATAATAAAAAAAAATTACTATTTACTCTCAATAGTTTGACACAGTACATTAATACCTCCCTGATATTTGAAAAATATATAATTTGGATATTAATATAATACACTAATACTTCCTAGAGTTTGAAAAAAATACATTAGTAAAAGATAATATTCTTTTTTTATTAGAGAGTATTAGTCTAATAAATCAAATTTGTAAGAAGATACTAGTGCAATATGTCAAAACTTCATAGGGTAAATAGTTTAATTTTCAAACATCAGAGAGGTACTAATGTATTATGTCAAATTACAAGAGCAAATCGTATATTTTTTTAAATATCAAGAAAGGTACTAGTATATTATGTTAAACTACAAGAGACAAATAATAATTTTTCCTAAAAAAACATATGAGTAATCAAGTTTAAAACAATAAGTAATCAAGAAAAAAACATATGTTATAAGTGATAAACATGCGATAAATAATCAAGTTCAGAACGATGAGTAATCAAGTTTAAAACAATGAACAATTAAAGTTCAAAAAAATATACAATAAAAAAATAAATATTCTATGAGTGATGAATATGCGATTAATAATCAAGTTTAGAACAATAAATAATCAAGTTCAAAACGATAAACAATAAAGTTTAAAACTATGAACAATCAAAAATAAATATTGAACCTTTAAGTGATGAACATGTGATAAGCAGCCAAATTCAAAATAATGGACAATCAAGTTTAAAATAATGGACAATAAAGTTCAAAACAATTAACAATTAAATTCTAATCAATAAACCTATAATTTTATCACCATAATACACCATACATAATTTATTATTACTAGAAAAATAAAATTTATTATTATCTCCACATAAATATTATTTTAATTTGATTTATTATTTATCTTATAATATTTTTTATATTATTTAAATATTTTTTTATTTTATAAAAAAATACTATAAAAGAAGTACGGAAAGAATATTAACTCTCAAGGGCAGGGAAGTATTTTCAATTAAAATCTATTTTTTATATTAATTCAAATTTTAATATTTTTTATTATTTATAATTTGAATCTTTTTATGTCCTACATTCAATTTATGGACAGAATTTCATCCTAGTATTACGATTGGGGTTAGAATTGCAGGCTCCGACAAATATTATGTTTAAATTAATAAAATAAAAAAGTAAGGTATAAATTATATTATTTTATTAATTTTATTAATTATTAAATTAATTAATTTAAATTTTTAATATTAGTGATTGTTTTAATTTTATTTTATTTATTTATTTGGATGAAAAAATGTTTGTTTTGATATATTTGTGAATCATATTATTTTACTTATTTTAATATAAATTTAATATTAATATTATTTTAATTTGGTTTATTTTTTATTTTTTATTATCTTATTGTTATATTATTTTATGTAATGTTCTTATTATTCTAAATATTTTTCTATTACATATTAAATATTTAAATTATTTTATTTTATTAATTTTATTACTTATTAAATTAATTAACTTAATTAATTAGCTTAGATATTAATAAGTAATAAAAAAATGTATTATAAGTGATGAATATGCGATGAGTAATTAAGTTTAGAACAATAAGTAATCAAGTTTAAAACGATGGACAGTAAAGTTCAAAACGATTTACAATAAAAATAAATAAATATTGAATCTATAAGTAATGAATATGTGATAAATAATTAAGTTCAGAATGATAAATAATCAAACTTAAAACGATGGATAATAAAGTTCAAAATGATGAAAATAGTCAAAATTTAATAATAAACAATTAATTTATAAAATAGTCCTTTTAACAAAATACAGCTATAAATAAATTTTTAAAAAATTAACAGTGTATCTTCTATTATTTGAGATAATTCTTATTTATTTAATATTGTACGAATTTCAAACAGTGCAATATAATACATCACATGATTTTTGTATGTTTGAAATATTTTTATGTGAATTATCTAGGATTCTATGTATAGTCTAATAGCCTTTTATAATTTTTTAGAGTTTCGGCTCGTTATCAACTCTAATTTTCTAATTATTAAGCAATATTTTTATGAAAGAATATAAAAATTTGTTGTTAGATTTTTTTAAAATTTTATTTTTGTCTATCAAAATTAAATTTTGTTGTAATCTATTCTTTTGGTTATAATATTTAAATTTGACTATTCATTCATTTAAAATTGAATTCTCAGTTCGGTTGTTTGATTAATAATTGATTGGTGGTTGGTTAAAAGAAGGTGGTAAGTAGAGCTGACAATTTTGGACGCAACTCGATTAAACAATACAGAGTTAGATGAATATGAGTTTGAACTTAACGGATATGAATCATAGCCATATCAATATGATTAAGACATAAAAAAACCGCATCAATCTGTTAAGACACGATTATAATATTTTAAATATTTATAATATTTATATATAATAAATTTATAATAAATTATATTAAAATTAATTGTATTAGTATATTTTATTTCAAGTAAGAGATGTCTCTGTACTGGTAGAAGGGCATTTATGGTATCAGAGCCTCGATTTTGTTTTTGGTAAGAATTACTGTGTATGGTTATGTTTAGATTAATAACCAGAGAAATGTTTCATACTCATGAAAACCAACTCTATTTCTATCAATACCGTTTCTACTCCAATCTCTCTTTCTCCCTCTTCTTTTTTCAAAACTACTTTTAGTAGTAAAATAGACTTTCTATACGAACTCCATCACATCCCTGATGAAAAGAAGACCCCCATTACTGATATTCCTTTTCTCAGTCCCTATGATGCCTATAACAGAGTAAAAACTACATGGAAGACACACTTCAAGTCTCTTATCTAGAAGCCTAACAAATCAGTTAAGAAGTATGTTCAATCATCCTCTTTTGATCACTAGATATTTTGATTGGGTTTGATGTTATCAGCCAACTTCCTAAATTGTCCATTGAAAATTAAGGCCTTCGCTCAAGAAAATGGTTCCTTCTTTACACCTCTGCACCAAACTTATTCATAGTCTCTTTGGTGGCCCATTTTGATGATTTAAAAGCCCAACTCATTCAAAACAGTTGTGCTGAAAGTCATACAGACTTTATTCTCAAGTGTTGCAGCCCATTATGAACCCGATCCGAATTCTTTATTTTTTTGCCTTTCAAGCAAAATGAAGATATCAATCCAACTAAGGCAACTCATCCTTGCATGAATCCAAAGGATCAAAATCTAGCAGTCCAAGAATATTCTCAATTAATGCAACAAGGATTGATTGAGCCAACTAAGTTAGATTGGACGTGTCAAGCCTTTTATGTCAATAAAAGGTCTGAACAAATTCGAGGGAAGAAGCGGCTTGTAATTGATTATAAGCCCTTGAACTATTTTCTCAAAGATGATAACTTCTCGTTGCCAAAAATATCTTCCTTAAGGATGCCAAGATCTTCTCTAATTTTGATCTCAAGTTTGGTTTTTGGCAACTAGGCATAAAAGAGGAAGAAAGATACAAAACAGTCTTCTGTATTCCAAATCACCATTACTAGTAGACAGTAATGCCATTTGAATAAAAAGTGGCCCCTTCACTCTTTCAGAAGGCCGTGACATGTATCTATGAGCTTATCTTATCTTCTGCTTTGGTGTATATTGATGATATCCTCTTATTTTCCAAAGATGAGAAAGCACATCGCTAACTTTTGTAAAAGTTTACGGATCTTATTGTTCAGCATGAGATTATGCTATCTGAAAAGAAGGTGATTATGGGCAGACAGGAAATAGACTTTCTTGACATGACCTTTAAAGATGACACTTATCAGCCATGTCCTCGCATAGGACAAGAATTGCTACAATTTCCTGATGATGATCTTTCAATAAAGCATATTCGCTAGTTTCTTGGTATAGTCAATTATGCTAGGAACTTTATTCCTCATTGCACTCAGCATACTTATCTTTTGCAACAATTATTGAAAAAGAATTCACCACCATGGATGGATGTGCAAAGCCAGGCTGTAAAGGAACTAAAGGAGATATGCTCGAATCTTCCACCTTTACTCATACCCACAAGTGGACAAAGGATTATTCAGACGATGCTAGTGACGAATATTGGGAGGCCATCTTGTTAGAAGAAAAAGAAGGAACAAAACAAATCTGTGCTTATGCTAGTGGCAGATTCAAGGAATCTGAATGTCACTACCATTCAACTTTCAAAGAATCTTAGCTGTGAAGAATGGTATCAAAAAATTTGAGTTCCATCTCATTGGCCATGAATTCCTTGTTCTTATAGACTGTTCCTCTTTCCTGAAAATTTTTGAGTTCAAAGGCAAACAGGTCGCACATGCACAGTTACTAAGATAGAGTGAATGGTTCTCCAAATACTCCTTCATATTTCAGCATATAAAAGGAGATCAGAACCTAATTCCTGATTTACTATCAAGGCCTCAAACAAAATATAAGCCTTTACAATTAGTAACATCAGTCTAAACCATTCCATTAATATTCATGGCTTCTCCTCCACCATCATTTGCAATAGATCAGAAGTTCTCTCCAGGATGGACTTTTACCAAAGCAATGTCTTATGAACCATAGACCTAGAAGATAGTTAATGCTCAAATCAGTGCTATCATAACTCATGGAAAAACTTATATTTTTCTAGAGGTCTTTCATCCTCAAGTTCCTATCATGGAGGTTTTCAAAGTTCTTGTCTATGGACCTTTTCCTGATGAGTCTCTACATATACTATGATATTTATGTGCAAAAAATTATATGGTTTTTGAGTTTGCTCCCTTGCTCTAGTATAATGCATTGGCCACCTAGACACTGCTTCAAAATTCCAATAAGTTCTTAACCTGGTTTCGACCATTAGGAATTTGGAAACAGTTTTTCTTCAAAGCATTACATGAAAACTAGAGCATTGATGTTCCGGCCAAAGAAGTTCATACCATTATCATCTTAAAATGGTCTGAATATTGTTCTATTATGAAAAATTATCAGACTTTTCCCTATTCCCTATGGAAAATTTGTGATCAACATCCTACAGAGGTTAGAGAACTCTAGAGATATATGACTGCCAGAAATGCTTATCTCCCAAAGTCTATTTGGCCAAATTATGAAGATGATGCTCCTTGGAAAGAAATACCTCCTGCATATCAGAAGTAACTAGATGCTGCTAAACCAACCACCAATGATGATGAAGCAGGTCCATCCCATATGCCGATAAAGTCTTCCTTTATCGAGGTGCTTTATCGAGGTGTCTTCTCCCAACACTTGACTATATGGATTAGTCAGGCCCAATTCCATTCGGAAATCAGCATCTACCTTTTATGACTCAGATAATAGTGATGACAACATGAATATCTCCTAGCCATGAGTATATCATAAAGGACTAAAGAATCTTTTACTCTATTAAAAGTTTGTGTTGTTTGTTAGTTTCCTTTATGTACTAGAAACCTTATCTTTATTGTCAGATTGTTATTATTAAAGTTAGTGTGTCTATGAACTGTCATCACAACACATTTTGTAATCTCTCTTATATAAGGGGAGTTGGTTTCAGTTTGTAATCAAATTGGAGAAAAGCAAATAAAATCCTTTCTGAGTTTTTATTCACTATGAATTTCCAAATTTCTCTCTTTTTCTCTAGTCTAAGATTTAAAACCTCTATATCCTTTATTTCTCTAAGTAATCATTTACTTAGACACTCATATAGTTTTGGAACTTCTATTAGCAGAATCTATTTGAAAAGGAATGAAAATATGCAAGATGGCCGCTCTAAGTAATTCAAATAAGAGACGTCTCTGTGTTAGTAGAAATATTGTATAACATTATTTTTATAATTATATTAATATTTATATATAATCGTGTCTCATATTATATAGATACGTTTAGTTGACTGTGTTAAATAATTTCGTATAATATAATAGGTATACAAGATATAACACGATTAGATGCGATATTAAATAAAATGCGATATAATTAAACACGATACAAAATAAAATACGATATAAAATAAAATACGATTCAATTATAAACAATACAAAATAAGATTCTATACAAATTGCTTGCTAACGGGAACAGCAGATGGACAAACGTGCAAAGTTGGGTCCCACATGACACCTAGGAGAGAGAGTCAGGTGATCATCACGTGGGCCTGGATCCTGTTATGGACCAAATTAGTCCAAGTAGGACAGATCGGAATCTGCCGTTGCCTGTTAATACGGACACGTCATCATTTAATCTCAGATAAATATCTTGGGTCTTCAATGTAATTGCACCTAAAGCACAGCATGTCATTGGCTCCATATATAAGGGGCAACGTGGCACCTAAATCACCGCTACACAATTTTATTTCAAACGTAAAGCAGCGTCCCATCTCCACTATCTACTGTGGCATACACGCACAAATTTCTAAATTAATTTAATTTTCTGTTTCTAAATTTCTTTTTAAAGAAATTAGTATTTAATATATTATATTAACGTTTTTTAGGTTCAAAATATTAGTTATTTTTGTTTTATTATATTATTCTAATATATTTTTCTGATAAATTCTTTATTAGTAAAGTAAAAAAAATTATTATTTATTTTTTAATATTTAACTTATAAAATAATATTTTTTACTAACAGTAAATAATTTAAAATTTAATAGAAAAACTATATAATTTAATAAAAATAAAATAAATAAAAAATTTTATAAAAATATTAGTTGGTTAAATTTTATGATATAAATAATAATTTTTTCTTTCTTTTATCACATAATTAGTGTAAAATTTTGGATTAAATTAAAATTATTTAAAGTATTGTGGTTGTTATGGTAAGTATAATTATAGTTAAAATATAATTAATTACAAAATAAAATTAAAAAATTACTTATCGAAAAGAAATGCTAAAATGTAAAATTACTGAATTTTGATAAATTCGCATAGATTTTATCGGGAAACAGAATTAAAAAAAAAAAAAAAAAGGGTATAAATTTGTGATTTTTCAACTAAAGGAAATGGGATTGCAAAGTGGCAAAAAAGCAGCCGAGACAGAATATTATTCTTTTTTTTAGAAAAATAATATTTTTACGGCTAGAGATAAATTTACAAAATCACCCTTCATCATATTCAAAGATAACCAACCACTCATATCTCATAAGAATAAAAAAAAATATCACGTAATTAAATGCGGAATATTAGGGTTCTTTCCATAAATCCTGCAAGTTGCCCCTTCTCTCTTCTTCCTTACCTTCACAACTTGAAGCCTCTGCCTTCTCTTCCTCAAAAACACAGAAGAACAGAGAGTTAAATAAAAAAAACATTAAGAAAGAAATGAAAGGGTGCGAGCTCTGTAATGGCGTAGCAAGAATTTATTGTGAATCAGACCAAGCTAGCTTGTGTTGGGACTGCGATGAGAAGGTTCACTGCGCTAACTTTCTTGTTGCTAAGCATTTTAGGAGCCTTCTCTGCCAAATTTGTCAATCTCAGACGCCGTGGAAAGCCTCCGGTTCTAAGCTTGGTCCTACAGTTTCCATCTGTGAGTCTTGCTTTTCTTCGTATGATGGAAAGAAGGAAGATATCGTGGAAGATCTGGCAGAGAGCCACGCTGGAGATGAGCGAGAAGATGATGATTATGTGGACGGAGATAGTGATGATTATGAGGATGATGATGATGACCATGAGGATGAGGAGGAATCTGAAGAGGAGGATGGAGAGAATCAGGTTGTGCCTTGGTCGGTAAGGTCACCGTCACCTCCGGTGGCGAGTTCTTCGAGCAGCGAAGAAGAGATTTCGAATACATTTTCATGTAGCGGTGCAGTGGTGAAGCGGATGCGAGAGAATAATGCCGATTTTGATTCTGATGTATGTATTTTCTCTATTAGTTGCTCGATCTAAGACTAAATTGAAATGATTTTTCTTCCAATTTCTGCAATTTGATAATTTTTTTTTAATGTGAAATTTGTATAAAAATGCAGGATGAGATTGGATGCTCTTCTTATCATACTGGATATGGAAGATTAAACAGCGAGGAAGGGAATTCATTGGCTTCAAGTAGACCTTTGAAGCAAGCAAGAACAGGTGAAGTAGAAGATGATGGTGATCATCGTCATCATCATCAGAATAATCATCAGAGTCAATCAGAGTCAAGATCGACGGCCATTATTGACTCTCTAAAGAGACTCCAGAGAGAAATGGTCTTCAACGCGTCTGAAACCATTATTGGGCTTTGCCGATTGAGCAGAGATCATCACAGCCGTTGATATCAGTTCAACTAACTTCTCTTTCACCATTTTATAACCTTGCATTTGGCGATTAGTTTTTTATCATTTTTTTTTTCTTATTTATTTGCTATTTTCATATTGCTAATTCGGCCTTTTTTTTTTTTTTCTTAAATACTTGGTATGAAATCGTGTATAAATGAAATGGGGTGTGATTAATATTGCCGTCAATTGTTGGTTCCGTTCATTTTTTTTTTCCTGTTCTTTTAATTCAATTTAATCACAATATTACAAATGAAAATAGGAAATAGTAATTGAATTAGCATAGGAATTTCATTGATCTTTTAGGAATTTTTTTTCAATACATTCAGTCTATATATTAATACAATCAGAGAGAATTAAGGGGATATCTGAAAAAATTTTATTTTAGTGCTTTTTGGTAACTGATTCAATTCAATTTTTGAATTTTATTATATTATTTTTATATATTTTATTAATAACAAAATATTTATTTTTTTCAAATTGAATTTCTTAATTAATAAATTATTTACAAATAATATTTAAACTAATAATATTATTTATTTTTAAATAAAAAAATATATAATATATTTCTAATTATTTTATATATTATTTAATATATTAAGTATAAATAATATTAAATTTATTTATAAATATACATATATATTTTTAAAATTTTTATTTATAATTAATTAAATTTTATTTTTATCATCTTAATTATAGCATATAATTATATGAAATAATTATTTTATTTACTTATATTTTATATAAATATATATATATATATCGAATAATATATATTATATTTCTAATAATAATTTTTTCTGAATTAGTTTTACCAATCACCAATATTAATCGGTTATCAACCAGCTAGTAGCTACGAGCTATATTCAATAACTAAATCAATCGGGCCTAAGACAAGTAATGGCGCCTATAGCCAAGGGGACATGAAATGATGTACCACAAATTCTTTCATGGCTACCAAATTAAGGTAACTTGTCATATATAAATTGATAATAATAAAAAAACTAGCATAGTTGCAAATTTTAAATAAAGGGAATGAATATAAGCCAGGGGGGAAGGAGGCCAAAAGAGGGAGTAGACGTGCGAGTTGATTAATTGGAAATTGAACGGACCGAAAGTTTTTTGCAGTTAAAATAAGTGGTTTTAGTTTACAGCACGCAACGCGAGGAATGGGGAAATTTGGAGCGTATGGTTGAAAGAGAATGAAACCCCACAGCGAGAATTTTAGTAATAAAAATATAGCTAGGTTGAGGTGAAAATGAGTCCCACTTTGCATCACTCCCATGTGGTTTTGGTACAACCAATTTTCCTTTCCTCTCTCAAAAGTCATTTGATGGTTGTGATTTGAGCATCTTTGATTTATACTCTTCATTTGCTTTTCGAGAAGATATTTTTTGGTTGTGTAATTCTATAGTGTATTTCGGTGTAATTTATATCGGGTGTCTTAAAATTATTGGATTATAAATTTTTAATTTTATTCGTAGATAATAAATGATTGAAATTAAAAATTAATCTTAAAGTACCCGATGTAATTTACTCGGGTGCACATATAAGTCCTCTTTTCTATTTCATTATTATTTTTACTTTATTATGGGATTAGAACCAATAATAAAAATTGTTAACCACTACAACTGATTACTGATTGTTCAACGCTATCGCTGGCTATTGATAGCCGATCTCCATTTGGTTAATTCATAAAAAGCCAGCTTTTATAAATTATTAATTTTTTTATTTGCACTTATATTAACTTATAATATTTTTTTATTGATTAAAAATTATATTTTCATGATAATTTTATATTTAATTAATTTTGTTTATACTATATATAGTATAAGCTTGAATAAATCAATATTATATATATATATATATCGTAAATTAATTAATTTTCAATTGTTTAATTATCAACCACTTTAAAATTAATTATGCATTGCAAAATGTTATAACTCAATGCGGTCTGCTGATAATTGATTATGGCCGTTGGTCGTTAATAATTGTTCACTATGTATTACAGGTCATTAATAGTTAGGGGTGGCAAATGATGTTAATGTATATCATGTTTGGATATATCTATAATATAATAAGGCTCAATATGATATGATTCTAATTGTATTTAAAATTTAAATAGAAATACGATCAATTTAATAATGGATTAATATGACATGATTAATTTATAAGATTATTATAATACAATCTAATTAATATATATATAAATTATAATATATCAAATTAAATATATCAATACGATATTATACTAATTATTAACTGTTTAAATATATTTTTTTTATATTAACAAATCATTAAATCCAATCACGACACGAATAATTTTTTTATTTTTATAAAGTGATACAATTGTGACAAGAATATAATAAAAATCTATCCAAATTAGTAAATATCGTATTATATTCGTATCTTATTATTGTATCGTATTTATTATTGAGACTCCTATTGACAGTTGACTGCTACCGATAAATTAAATAGATTTTCAGTTTTTTACCTTCATATATTTTTTTGTCAAATTTTTCACCTGTAATATTATAAAATAATTGTATAACTTCCTACTTTTAGAACGGTACGCTGATGCGCGTTAGCATATAACTTGACGAAAAAGAAAACTCATCGTATCTCAATTATATAAATTTTAATAATTAAATATTACTAAAATTATTTGTAATATAAAAATATTATAATTATATAAATTGTAACAATTTAATACTTCAAAAATTATTTATAACACAAAAGTATCTCAACTTTTTTTAACTAAATAGTATTTCTATATTCAGCTATTAGGACTCGTTTAATATTGTATTTGAAAAAAATATTTTTTAGAAAAAAAATTATATTTTTAACTTTTTTATTTTTAAAAATTGTTTTTGATAAACACATAAATAGATTTTTTTTTGCATATGCATATTTGAAAAAAAAAACAATTCGCAAAAAATTAATCTATTAAATCAAAAAATTCAAAATTTGCTTTTAGAACACTCAACTACATTCACAAACACTCCCTTAGTCTTTCTAATAGAAATATGATATGAAATATTTAGATAAATTTTAATAAAAATAAAATTAGCTATAATATTCGCATCAAATAAATTATTACAGCTAATTTTATTTTTATTAAAATTTACTTGATATAAATATTTTATATCACATTTATATTTGGAAGACTAATAGTTAAATATAGAAATACTATTTAGTTAAAAAAATTGAGATACTTTTATGTTATGAATAATTTTTCAAATATTAAATTATTACAATTTACATAATTTGAATATTAAAAAAAAAAAACTTAACACCGAATTTTTATGAGTTATATTATTGGTATATGGTTACTGAAATTCACCCAAAAAAATTTGTATGAAGTGGAGCCAGTTGAAGATCTGGGAACTCTAAATCCAACAGAGACAGTAGAGTATGTGGATGGGAATTAAAGTCCAAAGTTTGGACACCACTGAATTGTTCGATAGTATTCTTTGTTATTCTTTGAAATATCAATTAATGCAGTCGATTGTCAAACGTGTTTGGAACTTGTATTTTTCAAACTTACAGTTATATATCAATAATCTGACCACTTCTTTACTCCTCATTATTATCAATATTTGACATTTGATAAGCAGGACTAACTTAGATATTTTCTAGGTTTTTTTTTTTTCTAATAGTATGAAATTTATTTATAATAAAAAAATTAGTATTCATCAATAATATTCAGTTTTTTTTTTCTAATAGTATGAAATTTATTTATAATAAAAAAATTAGTATTCATCAATAATAATTAGGACAAAATTCTTCATTACAAAACAAAAAACTAAAATTTAATAAAAAGGATAAAAATATCAAAATAAATCACAAAGCTTCTACAAATAGATAAAGATATGATATTTATTATGCATAAAATAAAGAGAAAAAAAAAAAAAGAAGAAGAGAGAGCTTTGAACATGAACAAAAAAGAAGACGGCTAGGGTTTGTTTTTAGAGAAAAGGAGACTGGGAGGGAGAGGGAGTCCGGTTCATGGATATTTTACAGGCTCTGCTCACAGTTGATTCAACAAAAATGTAAAACAGAAAATATAATAAACTTGTATAGTTAAATTAAAAAGAAAAAAATCATTAAGCATATTTTTATCTTATCAAATATTTCTTCTAGCCGTGATTATACATAAATATTATTAATGATTAGATTGACAATTTTTAATTCAACCTAAATGGTTCAATATGAAAATTATCTGAAATTTTTTCAATTTGGACCGATAAAAAAAATTACCCTATTCATTAATTTTTAAATCATACTATGTTGATAAAAAGAAAAATATTTACTAAAATATTTGGAGAAACTATATATATAGGTTATTATTATTATTATTATTGTATAATAGCCACCCACTTAAAGTATTTTCTTTTAGGGAGCTATGGCGCCAATATGCCCTGGTAAAAATCCTCCACTCATCGCATGCTTGATTGTTGATATACTCCATCTTTTTTCTTCTTCAAAGCATGACACGAAGTTAATCTATCAGCCACATGCTATGAAAATATCAAAAAACACAAAAGCTGCAATCCATTTATTCCAATTTATTCCAACTAATATAAAATATTTATACTTTATATTTCTCCAAAAACAAATATCGATTAATTGGTTGAATTGATGATTTATTATATAATTAGCAATTTTATACTTCATGATATTTAATTATAATTGAAGTTTCGGTTTCAGCTTTTCATCTTATAAATTGACAAATTAATGAATAGCACACCTAATTTATGCGTTATTTCCTTTTCATGAACAGTAAACTTCATAAATTATAATAGGCACTAATCTATATGACTATATTTTATTTATGTGAGCAGCTGTAAAGCTAGCAATTTGTGTGTATCATGTTTAATCATGTCATATATAATATAATTATATTAAATATGAATACGACATAATTAATTAATC
Organism: Balakata baccata; assembly: GCA_949630135.1. Taxonomy (NCBI): domain Eukaryota; kingdom Viridiplantae; phylum Streptophyta; class Magnoliopsida; order Malpighiales; family Euphorbiaceae; genus Balakata; species Balakata baccata. The sequence goes on from CATIWF010117660.1 coordinate 56,959, forward strand.
GTATTAAAAATTAAAATATGGATACGATACGGTTAAAATCTATATTAACACAACACACAATCAATTAAGCGTGTTCAAATGTGTACACGTTATACGACACATAACGATTAGATACAGTCAAATAAATGTGTCTATACATGTATACATTATAAAACACGAAATACGGTTATACATGAATATTAAATTAAAAATACAATAAAATTTGTAAAAAAAAAATTCCCCACACATAATAAAAATTTATTATAATGTATAATTCATTAAAAAGAACTTCAAATTGAAAATTATGTCTTCGTAATTCATTAAACAAACTACATTATTCCATATTTTAAAATTAAAAAAAGTGTTGGAAAAAATATTTAAATTATATATATAATACATGAAGAACACAAACATAAATTAGCAGATA
>CATIWF010117698.1:0-12096 GCA_949630135.1 Balakata baccata
ACGAATTGCACATATTATTGTCTATAGAAAGGTTCATAGTCAAACCAGTGACTTTTCGGTCAATTGGGGATCATGATGTGTTGTTAGATATCGCTCATAACTTGCTTGAATTAATTGTTAATTTGAGTGGCCAACATAACCGGAAATCTAATGGGTCACATGCATTAAAAGTGTGAAGAATGAGTAAAATAGTCTTGAATGAGATTCAAAAATATGAGAAAACTATTTAGGATTGGATTGTGATGGGATCACTGGAAAAAATTAGGCCAGTGCTTGCATGCTGGGTATGCCCAGCGTGCAGGCAGCATGCATTTTGGCCAATTTGGCATAAAATGGGGTGAATTTTGCCCATGGTACCTCATTTATGTAAATTGTAACAATTCAGTACTCTAAAAATTATTTGTAATACAAAGATACTCCAATTATATAAATTGTAACAACTTAGTACCTCAAAGATTATTTGTAATACAAAGGTACATCAATTATGTAAATTGTAACAATTTAGTACCTCAAAGATTATTTGTAATACAAAAGTACCTCAACTTTTATTTTGTAATTAAATAGTACTTCTGTCTTCGGCTATTAGTCAATTAAATCAAAAAATTCAAAACCTACTTTTAGAATATTCAACAACACTTTTAAGCACCATTTTAGTCTCTCTAATAGAAGTATGACATGAAATATCTGGATAAATTTTAACAAAAACAAAATTAATTATAATAGCCAGTTAGTAAAATTGAAATTTATCTGATGTAAATATTATAGCTAATTTTATTTTTATTAAAATTTATCTGATGTAGATATTTCATATCAAACTTATGTTAGGGAGATTAACAGTCAAAGACGGAAGTACTATTTAGTTACAAAATAAAAGTTGAGGTACTTTTGTGTTACAAAATAAAAATTGAGATACTTTTGTGTTATAAATAATCTTTGAGATACTGAGTTCTTACAATTTATACAATTGGAGGACCGTTGGTGAAATTTATCCTATAAAATGCCAAATTGGCCTCTAAACCTATTTTGGTAATTTTTTCAATCCTAGGGTATTTGGAAACACCTATAAATAGTATTTTTCATCAGAAAAAACTAATGAGTCACCATAGAAAATTAATGGTTAATTTTCTTAGAAATTCTCTCAAAGAACATACACAATGCTTAACACATTGTGTGTGTTCAAACCATCACCCTTGTGATTTCTTTCTTCCATTTCCAAGTGGATTATCATTAGAGACAATCCAAAATTGGATTGTTGTAGTTTACTACAACCCAACAAGGAGGACATTTGAAGAATTAGTTCAAGAAATCAAAAGGTATAATTTCTAACTATTTTAATTGAATTAGTTTTAATAGCACAAGTAGAATCCTTGGATTTGGATTTTGAAAAATTTTATTTTCCGCTGCGTTTTATGAATGTGATTCATTCTCAAAACCTAACACTTTCTACTTCTAAAGCTCAGCATCATCATCACAAGAATTTAAAGCATGAGAATAAGAAGTGGAAGTTACCTCATTGGAATTGTCCTTTAAAGCTATGAAGCATAAGTTTGTTACATCTCTTTAGCTCATTTCATCATCACTTGATGCAGGATCATCTTATGTAGCCTTATAGCTTTTGTCTGTACCATCCTTATGAGCTCTCCCCTGTACTTCTTGAGCCTAGGACATTCGAATTTGATGTGTCCTTTCTTTACACACTCATAGCACTCCATCTCCTCCTTGTTCTTGTTAAATTTGGATAAGCAACCTTTGAATTTTGAGGCTCTTTGTATGTAGTTCTTAATAGTCCTATACTTGTTGACTATCACCTTCTTCATCTTTCTAGATAGCATGGCTATCTCCTCTTCTTCACTTACCTCATCATCACTAATGAGGTCTAAGTCTTGAGTCTTGGAGGAGGTGGTGCTTGCCTTAAGTGCAAGAGGCTTTTTCTTCTCCTTTTCCACTTCAACCTTCTTATCTTTGGCAAGAGTCATTTCATGAGTAAGAAGCTTACTAATAAGTACGTTAATAGGAATGATGCTCAAGTCCTTAGTAGCTTCTTCAATACTTGCCACTCTTGAACCATAATCTCTCATAGGAAAACTTCTCAAGATTTTGTTGTTGACATCTTTAAGGCTTGTATGTCTTCCATACTTCTTCATACCATTGATAATGTTAAGGAAGTGGTTCATCATGTCGGTGATGGACTCATTTGGCTTTATCTTGAAAAGTTCATACTCGTTCATGAGAAGTTTTATGACCTTTGTCTCCACCATCCTTGTGAGACTTGCTCTTGTAATTCTAAAGTCTTGGACATTCAGATTTGATGTGCCCTTTCTTTGCACACTCATAGTACTTCATCTCCTCCTTGTTCTTATTGAAGTTGGATGAGTAGCCCTTGAATTTTAAGGCTTTTTGCTTATAGTTCTTGATAATCCCATACTTGTTGAATATCACCTTCTTTATCTTTTTAGATAGCACGGCTATCTCCTCATCCTCTTCTTTTCTTCCCTCATCATCACTAATGAGGTCTAAAGTCTTGAGTCTTGGAGGAGGTGGTGCTTGCCTTATGTGCCAAAGGCTTCTTATTCTTCCTTTCCACTTTAAGGTCCTTGTCCTTAACAAGTGTTATCTCATAAGTAAGAAGCTTACCAATAAGCACATCGGTAGGAATGGTGCTTAGGTTCTCATTGGCTTCTTCAATACCCACCACTCTTGAACCATAATCTCTCATAGGAAGACTTCTCAATATTTTATTGTTGACATTTTCAAGGCTTATATGTCTTCCATACTTCTTCATACAATTCATGATGGTAAGGAGGCAGTTGGTCATGTTAGTGATGGACTCATTTTTCTTCATCTTGAAAAGTTCATACTCATTCATGAGAGGTTAAATTTTCCTTAAGAGAACTTGTTTGCCTTCATGGTAGTTCTTCAAGGTCTTCCTCATGCTATGTGTGGTGAAACAATATTGAACTCTCTCACATTCTTTAAGAGAAAGAGAGCTTGCAAGAATGGTTATGGCTTTATTATTTTTGCCATTTTTTTTCTTATGTGGCTCAAGCCATTCATCCATAAGAAGGATTACGTCTTTGCCTTCGACAATCTTCTTTGTTGAGGCTATCCACTCATTGCAAACACTATCCCATATGTCAATTCCTTTACTATCCAAGTAGCCTTCCATTCTAAACTTCCATAAGGCATAGTTTGATCCATCAAAGAATGGTTTGAGGTTTTAGAATCCTTCGTTAGACATTAATGATCTTTGCTACAGCTAGTTAGGCTTGAATACTAGACCTTGCTCTATTACCAATTATTGCCCAAACAATCACCAAGAATGAGGGATGAATTGGTGCATAATTAAAATTTTTGGTAAATTAGAAAATAAGATGAGGAAATAAGGTAAAAGAGATGAACATAAGGAATTTTTATAGAGGATTCACCTCCCCAATCACAATTGGGAGTTTTACTCACTAATCCCTTGGATTACACTTGAGAGTTTTGCTAGCTAACTCATAACTAGGTATTTTCCCAATGACTCACACTTAACCCAAAAATTTGCTTGTATTTTAATGGTTCACACAACTAATTCCTTGTATCTTGGCTTACACTCCTTATACAAGATCAATCTAAATGTTTAAGGCTAACACTTGAACCCTTACAATAATTAATGAATAAAAGATGAGAAATGAATTAAGAGTTTTGTCACTTTGAAAATAGTTGATTATAATAAATGACCTTTGGTAGAGTATTTATATTGATTATTCACTAATTAGTCATTACAAATTGGTGTCATACCTCTTCTTAACATTCTCTTACAAATGCATTTAATGATATTTGAAACGACAGTGTCCAAGTCATGACATGGGGGTTCTTGTTAGAAAAGTACACATGGCTTCCATGGATTGCTTGATAGATTTAATGGCTAGTTCCTAGTCAAATCTCCTGGTCGGGAGTCATCTATCTCGGACAAGACAATCTCTCATAAAGTTTGACTTGTAACTTTAACTGCTTGGAATTGGGCACTTCCTGGTCGGGACATCCTTCCTATTTAGGAATAGTTGATTGGTCAAAGTAGCTATTTTGACTCTTATGATGACGTGGCACTTCCTAGTTGAGGTGCCTTCCAACAGTCGCATTTTTTTTTCAAATATCCCGATAGTGACGGTTTTTATCCCGGTTAGGAAGGTACTTGTCCTGGGTGTCGCAATTCATTACCCTGGTCTACATTCACCTCAGGAACTTGAAGGGCATTTAGCTCCCACGCAATGACTTAATTCCTAGGTGGGCCTTACACAACCTCAGCCTTTGAATAAATTGTTCACATAGCAAGTCTAGTCCAATTGATTTGAAACTTTAAACATTATCAAAACAATACTAGATAAAGATATAATAATATTTAATTTGATTATTAAGATCAAAATAGGGATCAATCAACCTGAGATCAATATATTTATTATCCAAATGGTCTAGAAACTCAAAAGTCGACTTGCCTATCATCTATCTACATCATTTGTCTTCTTTCCTATCTTCGTTTTCTATATCATTAAAGCAAGACCTATTTCTTATTCTTGTTTCTATGACAAAATGTTTCCTTTCCTTAATCATGAAAGCCCGTGAAAAAAAAAGGAAAAAAATCATAAAAAGCAATAAATAAATATAAGAGAAACTTCGATCCCCAATTTCTAATTGGCAAAAATTTTATAACAAGTTGTTAAATTTAAAGTCCTCTTTTATACTTATATTGTTATAGAAGATTTCTGTCTCATGACAACTATTAAAGTTTAAGCTAATTAAGTACCTTTTTTTTATTGGTGTTAGGCATCCGTCCAACTAAATCCTTGGCTAAGTAGCGCATTTTGCAATGTTACAATGGTCAACGATATCTAGACCCAACAAAATGCCAATAATTGCCCATGTAAAAAATGTGCAGTTCTAGCAAGAGATATGAGCAAATATGAAAATTAGCATGTGAATCAACTTTATCGATTTCTTTTTTAGAAATCACTGAGACAATTGCCAAATAGGTACTAGCGCAACTATTCCGATCAATAAGAACCAACTAATGGGTGAATAGACACCTAAGCTTCCAAATATCCTTGTAGGTCTTATAATTCTCTATATAATAGAAGCATTGAAAAAACATCAGTTTTGGAACATGACCATGGATTTCCATTTGGTAGTAATTCAGGACTTCATATGTTAGGTACACTTGACATAAGTCACCAAGCTGTGACAAATGAAACCGTTGAAGCCACCATTGTCTCAACCACTTTTACATATATGCATAACATTTATAACATAAGGTTTATACCATTCATACATTAGAATGAAACAAGTAAATAAGAAAAAAAAAACAATTAATGTAATTTATCATAGGAGGGACTTTCGTGCATTGGCCCAATTTGAAATTTTGTAGAAAGAAGAGAGCTTAAGTGACACTGATAGAGCCATAATTCATGAAAACAACTTTCTTAGCAAGTGATCCCTAGGTATATGCAGCTGAGAATCAAATCAGTAATCATATTTAGCCTAATTTGTTGACATGTCAAGATAAATTATGTCAACCATTAGGTCCATTTGTTGTAAAATATCAAGAAAAATATAATTTTATGATTGGTCATTTTCATATTTGTTGAGGCTTGAAATGCCAATAGGCAATGTGAAAAAAATCCAATACTACAAGCAAAGAAAAGAGCCCACCATGGGAGTTGTAACTGTCTATTTAACCTTCTATACTAATAAGGGCTAAAGTTACAAGTACAACTAAAATTGCAATGAACCATCATCGAGGTACAACCTCATAATTTTTCTTCATAAACCTGGCATACACCTCTACTGAACTAGTAACTTTCCATAGTGTCCAAATAGTCCCAAACATTCAGCTTTTTTTTTTTTATCAAGAACATTACTTAGAATGACCTTTGTGACCTCTACAAGAGTATATTAAAAAAGGAACTTACCTTCATTCAAAAAGTGCTCCATGAAAAATAGTGGCCATAATTGCTCCAAAGCTAAATCCATTTGTAAAGCAAACAAAACACTTATATATAGTTTGTTGTAGCCATTCTAGCCTTCGAGATTGAGATCAAAATTTTTGAAGTTGAAAATTCGTGATATGCAGTATTTTTTATCATTAAAATCAAAGGTATTTGAAGAATATATAGAGAATTTTCTTCATCAAACCAGTTGGTACAATAAGAAATTGACAATATCATATAAATGACTAGGCACCAACCTGTTAAAGTATTTGCAATTATAGAAAAAGGTACAACTAATTAAAAGACTTCTTAAGAAGCTAGTAACAGTTGCCTAATTAAGGCTAAATGAGCCAATACCAAGCCCATTTAGTCCTGAACTAATATATTGAGCAATGATAGATTCCTTCCATATCCAAGAGATAGAGGACATAGTTGACCAGGAAATGAAAAGGTTAGCTGTAAATATGTGATACACAAAGCTAAAAAAGAAAAAAAAAAACTGTAAAATTGGAGCCTAGTAAGTATTTCCTCTTTTCACTATCATGTAATGTCATACAGTAGTTATTCTATGTTAAATATGAAATTTATGTTTTATAGCTTTATAAAACATAAATCTCATATTTCACGAATATAACTACTATAGGACATTACATGGTATAGAATAAAGGAAATACTTACTAGGCTCTAATTTTTTTAGTATTGTTTTCATTTCCACTTTGTGTATCACATATTTCCAGCCTACATTTTCCTTTCCTTGTCAACTATGTCCCTTTTCTATTGGATGCGTAAAGACTCCATCGTTGTTCAATAGATTAGTTCTAGTCAAAATGGGTTTAGTATTGGCTCATTTAGCCATAATTGGGCAACTGATACTAGTTCCTTAAGAAGTATTTTAGTTGTATCTTTCTATAATTGCAAATATTCTAGCAGGTTGTTGCTTGACCATATACATAATATTGCCAATTTCTTATTGGACCAACTCCTTTGATGGAAAAAAATTTCCCATATATTCTTCAAATACCTTTGATTTTAATTGTATAAAATATTGCATCTCAAAACTTTTAATCACAATGTACAAATCTACAATAACTACAGCAAGCCATATATGAGTATTTTGTTTGCTTGTACAAATGGATTTAGCTTTGCAGCATTGATGACCAATGTTTTACATCCAGCACTATTTGAAGGACAGTGAGTTCCTTTCTTAATATACATTTGTAGTTGTCATAAACTCCTTTCTATGTAATGTTCCTAAGAAAAATTTGAATGTATAGGACTATTTGGATACTATGAAAGGCTATCAATCCAGCAGATATGCATGCTAGGATTATGAAAAAAATTATGAGGTTGCACTTAGATGATAATTTGTTACAATTTTAATTGTATCTGTAGTTTTACCCTCGTTGCGATGTATGGTTTTAATAGATAGTTATAACTCTCATGGCAGACGCTTTTTTTCCTTATGGCATTGGATTTTTTTTTTTTTCACGTTGCCAATTGGAGATTATTAAAGCCTCAACAAATATGGTAATGGCCTAAGTATAAATTTATATTTTTCTTGATATTTTACAACAAATGGAGCTAATGATTGACAAAATTTATCTTGATATAACGACAAATTGGGCTAAATATGATTAGCAAATTGATTCTTGGCTACATATACCTAGGGAAGCCACTTGCTAAAAAAGTTGTTTTCAAGAATTATGACTTTTATCAGCGTCACTCAAGTCGTCTTCTTGCCAAATTTCAAATAAGGCCTATACATGAAAATTCTTCTTCAATCCATGTTTATTGTTTAGGTAAATTACATTAATTGATTCTTTATTTTTATTGTACACTTATTTCATTCTAATGTATGAATGATCTAAACTTTTTGTTATAAATTTTGTGAATATATGTAAAAGTGATTGGAACAATGGTGGGTTCAACGGTTTCATTTGCTATAGCCTTATGACTTTTGTCAAGTGTGCCAAACATATGCAGACCTGAATTACTATCAAATGGAAGTCTATGGACATGTCTCATAACTGATATTTTTCTAATGCTTCATTATATGGGGAATTATAGGACCTATAAGGATATTTGGAAGTTTAGGTGTCTATTTACTCATGAGTTGGCTTTTATTGATAAGAATAGTTGCATCAATACCTATTTGGTTAATGTATCGATGATTTCTAAACAAAAAATAGATAAAATTGATTTACATATCGATTTTCTTATCAGCCGCATCAAGGCAGCAAGAGCACCTCGTTTGATTTTTGCCAGTTGCGATTTTCCAGACCCTTTCTGGTTAAACTATAATGGAATTTATATACTTGATATGTCTGGTTCTATATTCAATATTGATACCAATAGTAAAATATAAAGGTCAAATAAACCTAGACCATCATATTTATGGCATTGTCACCTTGGCCATATTAGTGAGAGGCACATAACTAAGTTACACAAAGATGGTAGCTTAGGGTTATTTAATTATGAATCATATGACACCTACAAATCTTGCTTATTAGGCAAGATGATAAAATTACCCTTTAAATGAAAGGGTGAACATGCTAATAGGCTATTGGATCCAATATATTCAGACGTATATGGCACAATGTCTGTGCATACCAGATGTGGTTATCCCTACTTCATTATCTTCATCAATGACTATTCACGATTTGGGTATGTGTATCTTATGAGATACAAATCTAATGCATTTAAAAAGTTCAAATAAATTAGAAATGAAGTAGAGAAACAACTTAGCATAAGTATTAAATCACTTGGATCCGATTGTGGTGGTGAATACTTAAGCTAAGACTTTTAGGGTTATCTAAGGGATAATGGAATATTATCCCAATGGACTCCACCTTTCACGCACAACACAATAGTGTGGTTGAAAGAAGAAACCAAACCCCGTTAGACATGGGGAGGTCAATGATGAGCTTAGCAAGACTCCCTAAGTCCTTTTGGGGTAATGCAATGGAGACTGTCGTTTATATATTAAACGGAGTCCCTTCCAAGATAGTTGATACTACTCTATATGAGATATGGAAAGGCAAGAAGGTTATACTTCCTCATATGAACGTATGGGGTTATCCAACTTATGTAAAGCAAATAATGTTAGACAAGTCAGAAGCTAAGTCTAACTGATGTCTATTTGTAGGATATCCAAAAGAAACAATTGGATATCAGTTCTATCACACTTTGGAACAAAAGGTGTTTGTTTCAAAGCATGCTACCTTTTTGGAGAAAGAGTTTCTTATAAAAGGTGATAGTGGGAGCAATATTGAACTTAAAGAAGTTCAAGATACTTAAACAGATGCATATCAACTGCCTGAAACAGAGCATGTTACTCATATAGATGAATTAGTAGCTACATCTTCAGATGCATAAGAGTTTCGTAGCTCGAGTAGGATACGTTCAGCTCCTATGAGATATGTTCTCATAGGTGAATGCAATGACATTATACTCATAGAGGATGATGAGCCCATTACTTATAAAGAAATTTTGAACAGTTTAGAATCTAACAAATAGCTAAAGGCCATGAAATCATAAATGGATTGCATATATGAAAACTAGGTACAAACCTTGGTTGACCTACTCGAAGGGATAAAACTAATAGGATACAAATGGATCTTTAAGAAGAAGATCGACATGATGGGTAATGTGGCTACCCATAAAGCAAAGCTAGTGGCTAAAGGCCATCGTCAAAAATAAGGAATTGACTATAGTGAAACTTTTAGTCCAATAGCTATGCTTAAATCCATCAAGATACTCCTCACCATTGTCGTTCATTATGATTATAAGATCTGGCAAATGGATGTAAAGACGGTTTTCCTTAATGGAAACCTTATCGAAGAAGTGTACATAACACAACTAGAGGGCTTCACATCTAAAGATAGTGAAATAGTGTGCAAGCTTCAGAAATCCATTTTTGGATTGAAGCAAGCATCCAGGAGTTGGAACATCCATTTTGATAAGACAATTAAAGAGTTTGGTGTCTCACAAAATCCGAATGAACCTTAATGTGCAGAAGAAGGTTAGTGGGAGTGCAGTCATTTTCCTTATACTATATGTGGATGACATACTAATTACAGAAATTGATGTCTTGGTCTTTAATATGTAAATATTTGGGTTTCCAAGAATTTTTCCATAAAAAACCTTAGAGAAACGACCTATATTTTGGGGATTAAGATCTATAGAGATAGATCTAAAAGGTTGTTTGGTCTTTCTCAATCTACATACATAGACAAGATGTTAATGAGATTTAGCATGGAGCACTCCAAGAAAGGATTCATTCATATGACCCATGGGAATACCTTTTCAAAATTTATATGTCTAAAGACACAAGGTGAGAGGACTTGTATAAGTTTGATCCTATATGCTTCAACTATAGGATCAATCATATATGTTATGATATATACGAGTCCCGATGTATCATATGCTTTGAGTGTCACAAGTAGATACTAATCGAACCCTGTTAGGTGGCTGTCAAGAACATCCTTAAGTACTTAAGAAGGCTAAGGATGTATTCTTGGTTTATAAAGATGGAGAGCTTCAGTTAAGTGGGTATACCATGTTAGCTTCCAAACTGATACGAATGACTCAAAATCCCAATCAAGATACATATTCATATTAAATAGTGGAGGAGTCAGTTAGAAGAGTTCTAAATAACAGATGACTACTGATTCCACAACTAAAGCAGAGTACATCGTAGCTTCTGGGGTAGCCAAGGAAGTCGTGGTATGAAGCATTGTTGATCCAATACAGCTGTATTATGACAACAATGGAGCCATTACATAAGCAAAAGAGTCATAATCTCATCAAAAGTCCAAACATATGCTCAAATGCTACTATGTGATTTGAGAGATCATAGGTAGAGGTGATGTAAAGATAGAAAGAGTGCATACTAATCAGAATATAGTCGATCCACTCACTAAGCCATTACTCAAAAAGAAGTATGATTCTCATGTACTCACCTATGGTATTAAATATAAAGGCGACTGGGTTTAGTGCTAGTGGGAGATTGTTATAGACGTGCTCTAAAGGCAATCACCTTTAGCACTTATTGTACAATTTCATTATGAATGAATAAAAGTCATTTTTTAATTTAGGCTTAAGTCATATCCAACCCCCTGAAGATGTTTGTTTTTGCCATTTAGCCATTTGAACTCCATTTTTGGTCAATTTTGCCACTTGTTTAATTCATAAAACCAAACATATAACCCCTTGTTGCTGACATGGTAGTTAACATGGCACCATTGACTAAGTCAAGTATTTTTCCTTGTCATGTCAGCATTAGAGAGATCCATACATGTTTTATGAATTGAATATGAAGCAAGATGAACCAAAAAAAGAAGTTCAAGTGGCTAAAAGGATCAAAAATCACCACAAGAGGCTAAATGGCGAAAACAAACATGTTCAGGGAGCTGGGTATGACTTAAGCCTTTAATTTATTTGATGTTTATTACATTTATGAATAGATTAGATCTTAAATCGAGTTGTGAAGTCCATGATATGAATATAATATGAAGGAAATCATGATGTGATCATGATATTGAGATTCCTATCTTGTATAATTATATTTGTAAACTATACCTAATCATAGGATCAATAAGATGAGATGTTGTTGATTCGAATATAGCACATATTATACATTTTGATTAGATCAAGTAATAGATCTCATAACTGTTAGAGAAGTGCTCTTAAGACAATCACCTTTACCACTTATTGTACATGTTTATTTCATTAATAAGAGGCATTTTTATTAATTTGGTATTCATTTGCATATGAAATGATATAGATCTTAAACTGATTAATGAAAGTCCATGATATGAAACATAGCATGAAGGAAATCCTGATGGGATCATGATAATGAGATTCCTATCATGTGTAATTATGTTAGTATCTAAATTATCCCTAGTCATAGGAACAACAAGATGGGACATTGTTGATCCGGATAGACTAGCACATGTTATACTTCTTGATTGGATCACGTAGTAGATCTCATAAGCTATGAGCATGAGATGTTTAAAGTTAACATGTGGATGCTTGCTAAGAGTAGTCAAGTGCATTGGATGACCTGCTATGAGACAATCATATGGATTATCTATTCAAATGTCAATGATAGTCTCATCATAGCAATGGTGCA
>CATIWF010117700.1:0-11257 GCA_949630135.1 Balakata baccata
CTAATACATACGAGGAATTACAGTCTGTATAGCTATAACCTGTCCAAATTTAAAACTTTTCCTATAGAAATCATTATTATTCTATCGAGGTGTATACTCGATTAGACTTAATTTTCTAACTATTGAATTCTAATTTATTGAATATCTTCTGAATTAACTATCATTAGTTTATGTGTGTATGTTCAATTACTTATTGTATATTAGATTGGGTCAACAAGATCTTCATCTCATATATCTCAACTATATCAAGTTGAGCTAATTCTATTCATTTTCTGTTTCTTTTTCTTTTTACTTTACATCATAATACATAATTATAAGATAAAAAAAACATAATTAATTACATTCCCAATAATAAATGCAATAATAAATGCATGTTATAAACGTGTTGACTCAAATCCAGTCTATATGGTATCCCCTGCATAGGCTTTAGTATCTCCGCTGTCAACTGCTACATCAACTATACGTCGACTCCATAATCTACATGCATATAAAAATATGCTAAGCTACTCATAACTTAGTAATTCACATATGCAAAGCAAACATCACATGTAATATATGATTTATGGCATATAATTACAATAATGACAAGACATTTCGTACTTAGGCAAATGTTACACATTCAATTAATACCTCTTTTATAAATATTCATCTAATTTGTATAATACATATTCTTTTTCTTTATTTCAATATCCCTATATTGCATATATAGAATTCTGGCATTTGTTAGTTCAAAACTATACCGCCTAACAGTTCTTTTATATTTCAATTATCATTTAACGCATTGACCTCTCAGATGTTCGAGCATTTTAAGATTACATAACAAATACATCACACAATTAAATCTTATCGTTTAATTAGTTCCCATATATCATTTTAGTACAAGTAGTCCAAATCTCATTCCCGCACTATCTGGATACAGGGTATGAAATAGGGTTGCTCTACGAGCTTAAGCCACCATACTCACTATGATTTCCAGTCAAGAGCGCTCCATAAGTTTAAGCCTCCTTGACAGATTATGATAAATTCTCTATGTGTAAATAAGACTAAGGGCGCTCCATGAGCTTAAGCCACCTTATTTGATTACGATATATTATCTGTATATAAATGAGATCAAGGACACTTCACAAGCTTAACCCACCTTGTCCCTAAGAAAGCATAACTAGTTCGGTACCGTAAGTCCCCTTAATGATGCATCATTTATCCTAATTCTAGTCTACAGGTGGAGAAATGGGTATTTAATGCTATATTTCTTTATTTTTCATATGCATAATATATAATCACAATCTCATGTTTATTCAAGTTCATAAACATGTTCTTATTTTTTTTTTTATAACATCATATAAAAATGTTCTTACATGTGACAAGAACATTTACATATCATGAAATAACTTTTAACTTGATGAGAATAATGTCTTCATGGCCATAACACAATGGCCTAGCCATGAAGACCGGGTGTGAAGCATTCTGCTTCTGTGTTCATGGTCATGAAAATCTCTAATTTGGTTGTAAAAGGGGTTGTCCCCATTTCTAAATACAAGAGTCATCTTTTATATATATATATATATACACACACACACACATATGTATATACATGGGCTCTATAGTGGTCCAATTGCCACCCAACTTATCATTTCTTATAATAAATCATATTAATACATATTTCTATTATTCATGAATTTACTCCATTTCGAGGGACCTATGACATGTCTTTAGCATATAAGCTTACATCTCACTTTACATGACATGTCAAGTATCACAATTTAGTATATAAGATACTAAGGCTAACCAAATGTAGTAATTCCTATCAACATGCAAAAGTCACCATTACATACATATAACATGCTAATAACAATCCTTTGACATCATAAATAGAAGTCCTACATATAATTCCAACTCTTAAATTCATGAGTTTCAAGTAAGAGACATGTCTTCATTAGGCCATTTCTTTTTAAGCATTCTAAGTACCTTCAGTAAACTCGTGCATCTACTTATTTATCAATTTTTAATATTGACATTGAACTTAAGTTACAACCAATTGAGCCCATAGATAGAATATAACACATACAAAAACATCATTTCTAATAATTTATTCATTTTCTTGTTATACATTATGTGTCAATATTGCCTCCCTAGAGGCTTAGGAAAATACATTCTCTATCTTTGTGATCCCTTATGTATTATTTATGCAAGTAAATGAGCTTATAATCATTCTTACTCATTCATAATTATCATTTTCCATTTATCAATTACTCATAATTACCATCTATCATATCCATCATAACTAATTTAATTAGCAATGACGTCTATAGTCATATATTTTTACATTACGGGTTTTTTGGTACATTAAATATATGGAATCCATACATTTATTCTCACTCTATCGATAACTTTTATTTCCTTCTATCTTTTATATTCCTTACTTATGATTAATTTATGACATATCTTTCTTTTCATTATTTATTTTCAATTATTTCTAATTAACATGCCATTTATGACATTTTTATGTCATACAATATCGTATCATTTTATTTAAGTAAATTAGAATGCATATATGTATTTACCTTAAATGGAACTAACTCTAAATCCAAGCTTTCAAGTTTGCTTGATCCTCTTTGGTGATATCTCCACCTTCCAAGACATCTCCTATATGTAATCATAACTATTTTCATTAACTCATACCATATATCAACATCTTTAACTACATAAAGCCATATACTCCAAATCCTAACCCAAAAACCTTTAATATAGGTTCTTTCTTACCTAAATCCTCCTCTAATATGTATTGAACATCTCAATCAAGCTCAAAAGGAAGCTTCCCGCCCAAATAACCCAAAGTTTCATCTCTAACATACCCATCTACAAATGGATTTTTACCCAATTTGAGTAAATCATATCAATCAATTATAAACTTATTGAAAGATGAGGGGAAACATGAAATCTTATCCAAAGAAAAAAGAAAATTCAGTTGATTTGGTGGAAGGCCCGAGTAATGACACTTTTTGCCTTGGACGTGAACTATTATACCCAAAAAAAAACCCAAAATACAACTTTCATGGCCATGAACAAATCATTCACGGTCATGAACAATGCCCTTTCATAGCCATGAACAAAGTCTTTTCATGGTTATAACAGCTTCCAGCATGGTTATGACACTAGTTGTAAAAAGACATAACTTCTTCTAATAATCGAATTTTGTCGAAATTCTGCTTCTAAACACTTCCTAAACATATATTGAAATCATCTATAAGCATTTGATACATTTAGACTTAAGTTCATATAATTCAAATTATTACTTTTTAGGTTCACAACCAAGCTCAAAACACTAAATATGCACACAATTCACATTTTAAAGCACATATGTGATTTTTATACTTATGTTACATTTTATACATATTCCAATACTCAAATTTACTTCTCTAATACTTAACATGCCATATCATGCTTTTATAGTTCATATTATTACCTTATGAATCAAGCATGCTTAAGCATCGTTAATGCACACAACTCAACAATTCACAAGTTTTCAAGTAAGAGACTTACCTCTCATATTCCCGCCATATGACATCTATACATATATTTTAAATTCTTACTTTTAAATTTCCAAAATGCCCCTTCATATGTCATTTATTCATATATTACAATTAAACCCTATTTGTGGATATTGCAAAAAGGACTCAATCTAATAATATATTATTTTTGAATTGAGAGATTTTGAACAATCTATGGATTTATGTGAAATTCATCATTTGACTATTTAAAAAAATCCACCATAAGTACAAAATATACCTTAAGCAAATATCATATGTGTATGTTTTAAATATAATAGACATATGAAATCAATGTTGTGACATTTTTGTAAATAAAATCATCACCATGTAACTCAGATGCGTCTGTTTTATAAAAAATAGTCGCACTAGATAGATCATATGCGACTGTTTACACAATTAGATGCATCTGATGAGGGTCAAATAAGTCTGAAAAAAAAACAGACGCATCCAATTTTAAAGAAAAATAATTTTTAAATAAAAAAGACTGGATGCAACTGTTTTATGAAAAAACAGTCGCATCAGGTTCATGATAATTTAATTAAGTTATTTTTTATGTAATTATTAATTATTATTATTTATTTGTAATTTAGATTTATTTATTTAATTATAGAGTAAAATATTTCCTATTTATATTTAATTATGCTAACAATATATTTTATTACTAAATTTACATTATGATTATAAAAAATTAATTATTATTACGGGTAGAACAATTATTAATTTTATAAATTATAGTATTTTTTATTTATATTTATTTATGTTATATTTTGTTCATATATTAAATTTAAATTATATATTATATATAAACTAAATAATATTATAAATTAATATAAACTAAAATATATAAATAATATTTGTCTTGAGATGAAACATTGTCATTTGGTCTAGGCCGGATTCGACTATTTCAAATCAAAACAGTTGCATTTTATTTTAATCAAAACGACGTTATTTTACTTTATTTATTAATTAATATTTATAATTATTTAATTAATTATGTTATTATGTAATATTTATAATTATTTGATTATTTATATTTAGCTATTTGATTATTTATTTATCTATGTAACAATGTATTATTTATATTTATTTTAATATTTGTTATTTACTTTTATTTATTTTATTTATATTATTGTTTAATTACTAAATTTAAATTATATATCAAATAATTTTATTATATTTATACTAAATAATATATAAATTCAAAACAAATTAAAATAAATAATATTTATTTTTTTATTAATAATTTAAAAATAAAAAGAAGCAAAATGGTGTCGTTTTGGCTTAGGTCGGACGTGACTGTTTTGGCTTAAAACAGTCGCATCCGGCCTTAACAAAATGATGCCCTTTTTTCTTAATTTATTTTTTAATACTTTTAGTTATTTAATTATTTAATTAATTATATTATTATTTAATATTTATAATTATTTAATATTTTTCATTATTTGATTATTTTGATTATTTATGTATTCTAATATTTTTTATTTGTATTCATTTATTTTATATTTTGTTTTTTACCAAAATAAAATTATATATTAAATAATTTTATTTTGTTTATATTAAATAATATATAAATTCAATTTAAATTAAAATAAATAATATATATTATTGATTAATTAATTAAAAATAAAAAGAACCAAAACAACATCGTTTTGGCTTAGTCCGAATGCGGCTATTTTGTTTTAGAATAGTCACATCCGGTCTCAACAAAATGATACCGTTTTATCTCAATTTATTTTTAAAATTTTTTTAGTTATTTAATTAATTATATTATTATTTAAAATTTAAAATTATTTAATATTTATGATTATTTTGATTGTGTTATTTGATTATTTATTTATATACGTAATATAGTTCAATATTTATATGTTTTCTAATATTTGTTATTTCTATTCATTTATTTTATATTTTGTTTTATTACTTGATTAAAATTATTTATTAAATAATTTTATTTTGTTTATACTAAATAATATATAAATTCAATTTAAATTAAAATAAATAATATATATTATTAATTAATTAATAACAAATAAAACAAACCTAAACGATGTCGTTTTGGCCTAGGCCTGACGCGACTATTCCTGCCCAAAACAGTCGCATATGGCCATTAATAAAACAAAGCAATTTTATTAGAACCAGATGTGATTATTTTGGGCCAGAACAGTTGCATCTAGAATGTACTATTATAACTTAGTAGAACATTTATTTTTCTTATTTGTGCAGTATCAGTAATTCAATTCATTGTGTTCTTTCCGTCTCATTTGCTCTCTTTCCTACTACTATCTTCTTCCTCTGCTTTTTTTTGTTTGTTCTTATAAAAAAATCTTGCATTTTACTCATATTCTGTCCATGTAGAGTCGTATATTACGCCACCATCCAGCTGCCGCCTCCATCTCATCACATTGCTAGTGGTCATATCTCAACAATCCATGAATTTTACAATGAATTTTCAATTTTAAACTTTATTAAATATTGAGAATTTATTATTATTAAGCATATACAATCAATTCTACCATATATTTAAAAATTAAAAAAATAAAATTAATTATTTTAAGAGTTGGAAAATAAATAATAAGAAAATATAAAAAATAAAGTTAATAATACTCTCTCACAATAAAATATTTTTTATTAATAATTTAATGCACATTAACACTATATAATAATAATAATAATAATAATAATAATAATAATAATAATAATAATAAAGCAATTAGTTAGAAAATTGATTTTTGCTTTTTTTTTATATGATTAAGGATAGTATTGTAATATTATAAATATGAAAACATGTATATATTATATTGAATATGATGAATACATAAGAGAATGTGATTAAAAAGAGAAAATACTCTAATATAGATGTCATTTTCTCCCCTTGAGGACTAAAGTTAGGATAGATGGTGTATCATTAAGGATATTTACAGTACCAAATTAGTTATATGTTTTAGGGACAATGTGGCTTAAGCTTGTAGAGCACCTTTGATCCCAGTTATATACAGATGATATATAGTAATCAAATAAGGTGGCTTAAGCTCGTGGAACGCCTTTAGTCTCGTTTACATAGATATATCATGATTCGTTAAGAAGGCTTAAGGTCGTGAAGCGCTCTCGACAGGGAAATCAAAGTGAATAGGGTTGTTTAAGGTTATGGAGCATCCATATTCTATACCCTCATATCTGGACAGTCTAAGAATGAAATTTGGGCTAGTGACTAGAAAATGTGATATGAAAAGTAATTATATGTTAAAAGGATTAAGACAATGATTACATAATGAAATGAAACGTATGAGATATGATTATAAATATTACAAGAAATTGTATGTCACTTCAGGAATCAATATATACTCAAACCTCTGAGAGGTCAATGCGTTGGTTAATAAATGAGAATATTAAAGTAAAAGAAAATAGATGTGATCCACGGATCACATTAATGCGCATAAAAGAGACACTGAATAAATATGTGAATATATATGAATATAGAACTATTGTTTTGACACTGTTATAATTACATGCCATAAACTATATGTTATATTGATTTGCATATGTGTACTATTAAGCAATGTGTAGCTTAGCAAGTTTCATATGCACACAAGTTATGGAGCCAATATAGAGTTAATGTAGTACTTGACAATGGAGAAGTCTAAGCCCATACAAAGGAGACTATGTAGGCCAGATCTAGATTAGCACATTCATAGCATGCAATTATTTATTACATTCATTAAAATGATGTAACTATTATATTCATTAACATGTACATATGTAATATGACATATAGTAAAAGAAAAAAAATATATAGTTCAGCTAGATGAATGAGATAAAGGCCTTGTAGGCCCAGACTAGAATATAAAATGTGATTAAAATAAGTTATAGCCACCTGGTCTTTTAGCATTTTCTATGTATTATGGGTTATACTTGTAATATATGGGAGTGTATTACAATAACCAATCGAGCAAGTTGTTATATCATGGATCCTGGTTCATGTAGTATTATAAATCAATGCTCATCACATGTGTAAGAGGCGGTGACAATTTTGTAAATAAATCAAACTTACACAGTTATCAAAACACAGTTACATTTTTGTAAATATTCATTATATATCATCACGTAAAAAATTCATTAGTCTATTAAAAAAATATTCATTTGTTATAAGCTAAAAGTTTATTACAAATAAAATAAATGTTTATTAGTTAATTTAGAAAATGTAATTTGTTATAAAATTAAATGTTCATTACAAAAAAAGTAAATGTTCATTAATTTATTAATAAATGTTCATTTATTATAAAACTGAAGGTTCATTACGAATAAAGTAACAATTTATTAGTTTATTGAGAGAGGTTAATTATGAATAAACTAAAAGTTCATTAATTTATTAAGAAATGTTCATAGTTATAAAACTGAAAATTCGTTACGAATAAAGTAAAAGTTCATTAGTTTATTAATAAATATCCATTTTTTGTTCATCAAATTAAATACATAAAGAAATAAAAATAAACATTTACTGATAAACTAATGGACTTTTTACTAATAAATTAGTAAATATTTTGTTTGTTCGTAATGAACTTTTAGTTTATTTGTAATGAATTTTTTTCAATAAACTAATAAACATTTACTTTATTCGTAATGAACATTTTTAATAAACTAATAAATATTTCTAATAAATTAACAGACTTTTAGTTTATTCGTAATGAATTTTCAATTTATTCGTAATGAATATTTTTCAATAAACCAATGAATATTTACTTTATTCGTAATGAATATTTCTTAATTAACTAATAAACATTTTTAATAAACTAACAAACATTTAGTTTATTCGAAATGAACATTTTTTAATAAATTAAAAAAATTTTACTTTATTCGTAATGAATATTTTTTAATAAATTAATAAATCTTTATATTTACAATATTGCTAATACTATTCACACGCGTCAATTGAATCTTGATTTATAATGCATTATGTACCGGGTCCGGTATATAATTTTCGCAATTGAGCCCTCATGCTTGAATTTCATAACAAATTTGCTTAGCTCCATCACATTAATGTGGCTGGACCAATAAAATTCAATAAAAATAGACATGTTGCATTACTATTTTAGCTCTGCACCGCCATTTTCTCTCTCCGGCACTCCATCTATTTATTTCTTCTTCCTCTCTCTCTCTCCCCCACTCTTTTTTTAATGCAGACAAACCGGTCAACTTTTGACCGTTGACCACCATTCCATAAAATGGAAATGTTTTTCATTGCATTCTAAGCTGGGAAATATTTTCTTCATAAGCATATTTTGGGAAATTCCTAGTTTGAGTCTCTAGCTAAAAAAATGGACATAAGTTTCTGCTGAATGAAGCCTGCTGTCCATTGTATTGGCTCAAAGGCTACATTAAATTAAATCTTAAGTTTTGATGGTTATAAAACTATGAGAAGTAGAATTTGAAATTTTATTGTTTTAATTTTAGAATCAAAGTTATAAATGGATTAAAAATAAATGTCATTCAAGAAAGAGGAGCATATGGACAACAACAAAGTGTATCATGGTTAATTTGCAAAGTCATTGTGGTATGTGACAAAAGTGAATATTGAGTTTTGTAAGTTCAAAATGATTTTTGAAACAATTATAAATCTAGTATTCTAACAGCATGCTAAATGTACACTGACAATTTTTACTAAAAGACTAAAAAAAGGGCTAGTTTTTGGAAAGTTATTTATTGTCTCTACTAGCTAATTTTCAGATAAAAAACTATATAAACAAGTTGAAATGATGTTTTGGCTATTGGAAAACAAGAAATTAATATAAGAAACTTGTTTTTCATCTCTCAAATAACTTTTCTTTCTACTTAGATTCACTTGTGTCGTTTTACTTGCTTTGGCTCTTAGTTTCTATTGTAATTTTCAAATTCGTGCTTAACTGAAGTGTAATTGAGCTGTAAGTTTTCAAATAGAACTATAAAACTTGTTTTAGGTTGGTTAGCGCCTAAATTTTCAAACTAATCAAGTGTTTATCAAGTTTTACTTTGTAAAAACTTGGGCTTGTGGGTGAGAATTTAGGTTAACTCTGCTTAGGATTGCAATTGGCTTAACTTTTGCCCTTAAAAAGAGTTACTAGTAGAGCGAAACTCTCAAAATTCAAATTGAATCTTGAAGAGTAGATGTAGGTTAAGAAAAACCGATAACTTAATTTAAGGTATGCCCAACTAGAATTTCGAGCAATTAAATGGGTCACATAATTACCTTTAACCGAGAAGACATTGCATGCATAAAATTTTGAGAAAATTAACTTAAGGTGGTAGAAAAATTTTATCTCAACAGAATAATATATTTTTTTAATTTTTTTAAACTGCATGCCCAACTCTTTCATTTTCCTTGCACCTCTACATGTTACACAAGCCATTTCAGTCAAAATGTATTTTAGTTTAAAAAACAACAGGGGTTGACGTCCGCTGATTGAAGTAGTGGTTTCAGACCGTTTATGATAGTTTGGGAAAAATATTTTTAGGAATTTTTAAATTTTTTAAGTCTTAAAAACTATTTTTGGTAAAAGTAAATAAATATATATATTTTTTAAAATTATATTTTAAAAAAAAACCGTTTATAAAAAATTTAAAAAAACAGTTAATTAAATAAAAAAAATCCAAAATTTACTTGTAGAACTGATCAATTCCAAACACTTTATTCATATCCTGTTGTTCCAACTACCGTGCAATCATCATCCGCTTTCTTAATCAGCAGACTGCTTCTTTCCTTGCCATGTTACAAATTTTCACCCTGAAAGGGGAATAATTTTCACAAACACTCAAAAGTCCGTCCGCTACCCAAATAATTATCATCTTCATTTTTCCCAAATCCTAATAAATATATAAATATGCTTTACGTTTCAAAAAAAAATAATAATAATAAGTAAATATGCTTTACATCTAAAAGACCCAGATTCCTATTGATAATAATGAAGCCAAATTAATAGGACGAATACAAATGTATACGTTATCTTCTAAACCACCAATAAATCACACATCATCTGAAAATACAGATTTGGTGAAATCTTCAGCCCAGAAATTCTTCTTAAAAATTCCAAAAAAAGAGACGTTAGTTAAAGAGAGAAGATGGTTTTTGCTGAAACAAAGGGACGTCGGTGGTGAAACGACTGAGTTAGATCTTGACGGGGAGTGGAATGAGCGAGTTCTTAGTGAATATGCAGTGGAGATAGTTGGTACGTAGTTAAAGAAGATGGGTCTGATGCACGTGGTTTTGTGTTACTTGAGTGATTATTCTTGTTGGATTTACCGATTTGGTTACAGATTTAAGTGAAAAAACAATTTTACCAATTCAAAGGAATGTGACATATAAAAATAATGCAAAAAAAAAAAAAAAAAAAAGCTCAAGAAGACAATGGTACGCAACAAGTAAAATAGGTAAGCAGTAACTAAATAAAATTAGGTAACCGGTTTGTCACATAGTAGATTTTGAAATCTAATGGCAAAAATTAAAAATAAAAATACTAAATTTATCTATACATCTAGTCACTATAGAATAGAATGATTCCTAAATATCATGTGAACTTGAACTTGTCTAATTGAATCCAATTGTCGGATCTAATTTTAAAATAAGTTTATCATCGCAAAAAATGAAAAAAAAAAAAATTAGAGATCAAATTACACCTTACTCAAAGTAAATTGTATAAAGTTTTTTGAAAATTTATCATTATCATGTTTGATTTCAATAAATT